>CAUOFW020003325.1:464226-539910 GCA_963454935.2 Ilex paraguariensis | reverse complement strand
AAATATGGGTCAGTCGTAGACGGCGAACCAACCTAGTAGTTCAAGATTACTTGGGAAATCTTCTTGGTTTGGGATGTCCTAAGTACCAACCTCCATCCACGACTAAGTAGCCGATGTAGAGGAGGAATCTTCCTCCTGTAACAAAAAGGTACAAATTGAACTTTGTTAGAAACAAATAGATTAGAGGTAGGCATATAATCGGTTAAACGTGTGGAGTGACATGGATTGAATTCATAGCAGCAAGATATTCATAATAGAAAACCACCACTTTGGTTTAATTCATAGTACCAACAAATTCAACCCAACCATTTGAACTTTACCAAACTATCCAATAGGCAATGCACACAATAGAAAACCACCACCAACAACATCACCATCCATCAACAGAACCGCCGACACACTCATAAACAGTAGATCATTACTAAGTAATTCACCTAGTGTTTGATTGAAAGAGGATGTTAATTGATGTTGAAGTTACACGATTTTGTAAGTTATAGATGCATTACTAATTGCCCATGCAAGAGCAATTAAGAATATATATTTTGAAGACATGACGATCAGTTTACTTTCCCCTCTCTAGTCAACTTAATTACCATTATCTGAATTCAAGCACAACATGAACACAATAATCTCATTTCAAGAATGAACTCAAGCAGCTAATGGTATGAATAAATTAAAAACAAATGACTACTAAACACCCAGGCAAACATAATCGTCAATACAGTAAAGAAAAATATGTTTACCTTTTTAAGTGCACCATTTCCTATCGTTGTCTATAATCCAAAATCATCATAACTCATTTTGTGCCTCCTCCTCTAATAGGTTGTTTTGATCTTCCTCAGACACATCAGTATAAGCCAACTTCTTCTCTAGCAAATTTTACAGAAAACCATAAAGTGAAGTCACATATTTGCTCATATTGGAGTAATTGCTCATATGCCATACTTGCATATTTGCTCTTATTGAAGGAACCACAATTCTTGATCAAAAAAAAGTAACCAAAATTCAAATCTAAAACCCCATCAAAATACCACAGACATATGTCATACTACTTTTTCCTCTCTTGCAAGTTTTTCATTTGCTCTTTGTAATAATTCTCTCTAAATTGCTTTGTGGCTGTGACCTTCTTCAATGGCTGTTGGTTTTGTCTCTTTTCTTCTAGAAGCCATGGATTCCTTCTACCCAATACCTCCATCAATAACAAACCATTAACAATAACTGTAATCTTTATATTGTAAAAAAAGTACTAAAACAAAAAGTGTGCTTCTTAGATCAAACCCATCCTAAATTGTGCAAACATTACAATTTAATAATTTAGATTGTCTCTCACTGTCTCTTGCAATCCTGGTATCCCTTAATTGACTTCCTAGAAGGGCTAAGTTTATAAAACATCATTTTATAATAAGTGAAAGGTTGAGAGTCTCATCTTATCATTCTTGTGGAGATAACTTGAACTTTAGATAAGCCAACAAAATCATTTGTATCACAATTCAAATGAACTAGATTGTTTATACATGGTTTCTAGGTTTTCCAAGATACAAATGAACTGGATTTTTATTTCTATTACAACCAATTTTTTAAAAGTCTTCGAAAAAGCAATTGACAGGTATACTTTTTTTCTTCAAGTCACATAGAATATTTTGTATCTGTCAATTTATGTGTCAAGTGATCCTGAATGCCTATGTATATTTAGATATTAGATATTAGATCTTCAATGCTTATATTAGATTTTAGCCAAATTTTCATGAGAAATATACAAATCAACAAAAAAAATTAAAACTAACATTCAAATCACCATCCATACAACAAAAAAAACACAAAAGAAACATATTCCCAGTCACTTCTTGAAAATTCTCAAACCATAAAGACCATAACCTCTTGAAACTCACAATATTGTAATCTAAATCATTAGCTCCTAAAATCGAACACTTGGTGTACATTAGTCACACCGAGTTGACATTCAGTATCATAAAATTGACTTCAAATCTTAAATTCATGTGTAGGCCCCCATCAAGTAGATAGATAGTAAACACAAACAAAACTACTATCTCTAAACCAAATCCTCCATTCAAAAGTTAAAAAAAACACGATCATTCAAATAGGTAAAGTAACGCANATCGAGTTGACATTCAGTATCATAAAATTGACTTCAAATCTTAAATTCATGTGTAGGCCCCGATCAAGTAGATAGATAGTAAACACAAACAAAACTACTATCTCTAAACCAAATCCTCCATTCAAAAGTTAAAAAAAACACGATCATTCAAATAGGTAAAGTAACGCAACTATCAAACCAAATTTACCAATTTGATCCTTTACCTCCTCTTCGTCACGATCCACCAACAACACTCTTGGAACCACTACACGCTTTGGTTCTTTACCTAGACCAGTACCAATAAGCCAATAATCAAAGTCACTTGGAGAAAAGCAATTGACAATGAAAAACAATTAAAGTCAAAGTCACCAAATTTTAGAAAAATATAAACCTACTAATTTTACATGTTTGTTTGGCTCACGTTCATGATATGTNAAACAATTAAAGTCACCAAATTTTAGTAAAAAGATAAACCCCATAATTTTACATGTTTGTTTGGCTCACGTTCATGATATGTGGGTGTAGGTGTGAGTGTTCTATATGGATGTACACATAATACTTATACACACCTACAATAAAATACACAAAAATAATCCTCAAGAAGCATATAACTCAAATTGACTAAATCAGTAGATCATAAATATTTTTTAAATCCACAGTGTAACAAACATAAAATAAGTATAAATGTATAAGGTCTCCAATTTTTCATCCGTTGATCCTATACTTAAACTAATTCAAGTAGACCCACATTAATCAACTTTAAAACCAACACATCGCATAAGATTTAAATAATCAAGTAGAACCACATTAACAAACTACAAAACCAATACATTTTAATTAGATTTAAATAACCTAAAAAAAATGTCGTAGTATCAAATTTCATTATTTTCAAGCAAATCCACATTAACAAAGAAACTATAATTAAGTCAATTTTTCAGGATCACTTGACACANCTAGTAGACCCACATTAATCAACTTTAAAACCAACACATCGCATAAAATTTAAATAATCAAGTAGAACCACATTAACAAACTACAAAACCAATACATTTTAATTAGATTTAAATAACCTAAAAAAAATGTCGTAGTATCAAATTTCATTATTTTCAAGCAAATCCACATTAACAAAGAAACTATAATTAAGTCAATTTTTCAGGATCACTTGACACATAAATTGAGTACAAAGAAGATCAATAATATACCTAATGTAATCTACCAAAACACAGTATCATGTTTTATGAAGACATCAAATTGTTGATACATATATGGCTCAAAAAAAAGTTGAAAATATGAAATATTCTATGAAACTCGAAGAAGAAAAATATAACTCTCAATTTCTTTTCCAAAGACTTCTACAACTCACTCTATTAAAAAATTTAAGCATCAAAAACCAAGAAAGATTAATTTGTGACAACAACAACAATTCTACTTTTAACTGCTAATTGCTCAATTCAATAGCAAAAATGAAAAGTAATAAACCAAAACGAACAATGAAGGTGGAATTCAATAGGAGTATAGGACAAATTGAAT
Organism: Ilex paraguariensis; assembly: GCA_963454935.2. Classification (NCBI taxonomy): domain Eukaryota; kingdom Viridiplantae; phylum Streptophyta; class Magnoliopsida; order Aquifoliales; family Aquifoliaceae; genus Ilex; species Ilex paraguariensis. The sequence goes on along the minus strand of CAUOFW020003325.1, from coordinate 536,285 downwards.
CAAAGCTACTACTTTCCTGAAATTTCATATTTTTTCCCAAAAACTCTTATTATCAATCCCTCTATGTAATCCACTACAATCCCTCCAATGACTGCATGGAGCTTTTATAGGAAAACCTATGCAATCAAGTAAAGATAAACATGAAAAGAGAATTAGAAACTAAAAACCCACTACCTGAAAACATTGTGAAGGAAGTGTTNCTCTCTATGTAATCCACTACAATCCCTCCAATGACTGCATGGAGCTTTTATAGGAAAACTTATGCAATCAAGTAAAGATAAACATGAAAAGAGAATTAGAAACTAAAAACCCACTACCTGAAAACATTGTGAAGGAAATGTTCCTCATGCATCCCCAAATTTGATGTCATTTTTTCCTTCCATCAAACACCATACAATTTAATCACCTGTTACCCACCATCGAAATTCATCAACGACTATAGTTTTTTTGTTAACAAATAGAGTTGATGTCCAGCGTGGGGCAATGGGTTGTGTGACTTGGTGTGGTAGAGGCGATGGAGACAAAAGAGATGGAGGAAAACAAAAAGTAAGGAGAGAGGAATTAGCACCCAATTTCAAAACCCTAAATTAACACCCAATTCAAAACCCTAGATTAACATATTGGGTGTGCCGTGAAGATGAGATCTAGGCCACTAAATTAAAAGTAGATAAAATCTAAGTCGTCCCTGTGCTTTCCCAAATGCATTAAAATTGGATTAAATTTTGAAGTAAAAATGGATTCAAATTGGGTTTTATCTTATTAATATAGATTTATACTCTTCTTTCATATGAGGAAACAAAAAAAAATTGAATTTATTTTATGAGTAGAAATGAGGTAGATATATAAATTTTTGGAAAAATAATAATAATTTGTGAATGTCTACAAAAACACCTTGAATAATGTTGGAGATATAACAACCTAGTTAATTAGGGTTTATTTTGTTTTACCTTTTTATCCTTATTGTAAACTTTCATCGGATATATATATATATATATATAGTTGGTATCAGAGCCTAACTTCCATTTCTAGCCCTAACCCTAACCTTAACCCTAACCTTCATCACCTTCCTTACTAACACCATCACCAGCCCACTGCCGGCGACAAAACCAGAAATCAGAAAGCCAATCCACTGCCTCTTCCTCATCGAGAAAATACCCAAGCACCCAACATACTCACCTGGTACCCAAGCACCCAACCACTAAGAACATCAATACCCAAGCACCCAACATACTGCCCACCATCAAACTTCATCAAATCAAACCAATATATCAGCCCACCAAACCAAAGCTACCCAGTAAGCAAGCACTGACTGCCTCCCAAAATTCATAAAGCACAGACTGCCAAAACTCAAGCCTAGCCTCAATAAATAAAGCACCGATTGCCAAACCAGTCCACTGCTCCAAACAAATAGCATTCCCAACACAATACCCACTCCAATGGACCAGTCCACTGCTGGGTCGTGCTCTTCGTCACAGCTTCGTGTTATGCCTTCGTGCGCTTGATTATTTGGGACCGTATGACCTTTTAAGAGGGGTTGAATTCTCTTCTCTTCATTGATCTGCTCTTGATACAGTAGATCATTTATTTATATTTGTTGGATTTTTAGGCACCGTGACTTTATTATTTGAGAGCATTCTAGACCTTCTTTATCTGTCACTACTATTCGACTGGAGGTATATTATTCTCCCTTATTTTATTCCTCTATCTATCTTAGAGTTGTGTTTTTCTGTCATGGGTGTCCTAGTATTTTTGATGATATGACTACTACTAAGAGAGTTGAGACCCCTACTATTGAGACATCTGCTAGTACTTTCACCGGGTATAGGGGTCGACAGTGCTCAGCCCAGCACCGTCAGAGAACTCCACATCAGCGTAGACAAGGGGATTCTAGTCAGTGTGATTATTGTGGCCAAATAGAACATCTTAGGGCTACTTGTTGGAAGCTCCATTCAGAGCTTAAGTCATCTCCTCGCAGTTGTACTGTTGCTATTGTTGAGGTACCACCACCTACTGCCGCTNCGCCGTCAGAGAACTCCACATCAGCGTAGACAAGGGGATTCTAGTCAGTGTGATTATTGTGGCCGAATAGAACATCTTAGGGCTACTTGTTGGAAGCTCCATTCGGAGCTTAAGCCATCTCCTCGCAGTTGTACTGTTGCTATTGTTGAGGTACCACCACCTACTGCCGCTATTCCTGCTGCTGCTCCTCCTTGACAAAGTGATATGGATGCTACATTTTATGATTTGATATACTTATGTCTGCCCTGACTTCTCAGGGTCCAACTACTACTACTGCCACCACTACATGTATACCTCATGTCTTTCATGCTTGGGCCAATTCGTTTCCCCTTTAGATGTTAGACTCGGGTACAAATGGTCATATGACATGTGAGACTCATCACTTCACCACTTTTGACGAGTAGTTACATACACAGGTTCAGCTAACAAATGGAACACATGCCCCTATTGTGAGTAGGGGTATAGTCTGCCTCCCAGATGACTTTACATTACATTCAATTTTTCATGCTCCAAAATTGGCCATAAATCCATTATTTGTACATCAGTTAGCCAGAGATTTTCACTGTGTGATTGTATTTTTATCTGATTCGTGTTATTTGCAGCACCTGAGTACCAAGAGGATTATTATCAGGGGATATGAGAGAGACAAATTGTATGATATAGGCGATCCACCTCCAGTTTCACCAGTTCCTCCACTTCCATCACTTGCACCTACTTTGTCTTTATCTGTTCCTAACGTTCATGCTAGTATTTTTTTCTAGTAGTTATCGTTTTGATTTTTCATCACAAACTATTCAGTTGTGGCATAACTGTTTTGGGCATAAAAATTTTAAATATTTATGTATGTTATTTCTTGCTTTGAGCAATGTTTGTGTTGGTGGTAAACTTGAATGTGTTATATGTTCCCTATCGAAACATGTTCAGACCAGTTATATTCCTTGCATGCACTAATCACCCAAGTCATTTGACCTAATACACTCCGATATTTGGGGACCATCTCCTGTTATTGCTCTGTCAGGTGCTCGATACTGTGTAACATTTATAGATGACCATACCTATTGTACTTGAGTCTACCTTTTGCATAGGAAGTCTGATGTACTCCCTGTCATCATTCAGTTTATTCAGATGATTAAGACACAATTCGATATCATTGTTCGTGCTCTTCGTTCGGATAATGTCAAAGAATATGTGTCTGATGCCTTANAACTAACAAATAGAACACATGCCCCTATTGTGAGTAGGGGTATAGTCTGCCTCCCAGATGACTTTACATTACATTCAAATTTTCATGCTCCAAAATTGGCCATAAATCTATTATTTGTACATCAGTTAGCCAGAGATTTTCACTGTGCGATTGTATTTTTATCTGATTCGTGTTATTTGCAGCATCTGAGTACCAAGAGGATTATTATCAGGGGATATGAGAGAGACAAATTGTATGATATAGGCGATCCACCTCCAGTTTCACCAGTTCCTCCACTTCCATCACTTGCACCTACTTTGTCTTTATCTGTTCCTAACGTTCATGCTAGTATTTTTTTCTAGTAGTTATCGTTTTGATTTTTCATCACAAACTATTCAGTTGTGGCATAACTGTTTTGGGCATAAAAATTTTAAATATTTATGTATGTTATTTCTTGCTTTGAGCAATGTTTGTGTTGGTGGTAAACTTGAATGTGTTATATGTTCCCTATCGAAACATGTTCAGACCAGTTATATTCCTTGCATGCACTAATCACCCAAGTCATTTGACCTAATACACTCCGATATTTGGGGACCATCTCCTGTTATTGCTCTGTCAGGTGCTCGATACTGTGTAACATTTATAGATGACCATACCTATTGTACTTGAGTCTACCTTTTGCATAGGAAGTCTGATGTACTCCCTGTCATCATTCAGTTTATTCAGATGATTAAGACACAATTCGATATCATTGTTCGTGCTCTTCGTTCGGATAATGTCAAAGAATATGTGTCTGATGCCTTAGTGTCTCACCTTTCTTCTCAGGGTATCCTTCAGCAGCTCACTTGTCCATATACTACTGAGCAAAATAGAGTTACTGAAAGGAAAAATAAGAGTTTAATAGGAATGGTACGTTGTATGCTTAGAGGTATGGGGGTACCAAAATCTTACTGATATTTTACTATTTTGACTTCTACCTTTCTATGTAATCGTATACCGAGTCACGTTCTTTAGTATAGGACCCCCTTACAAGTCTTATTCCCTGAGCGGACACTTTTTTTGGTCCCCCCTCATATTTTTGGATGGACATGTTTTGTTCATGATCGGTCTCATACTCACCATANTGTCTAGTACTTATCGTTTTGATTTTTCATCACAAACTATTCAGTTGTGGCATGACTGTTTTGGGCATAAAAATTTTAAATATTTATGTATGTTATTTCTTGCTTTGAGCAATGTTTGTGTTGGTGGTAAACTTGAATGTGTTATATGTTCCCTATCGAAACATGTTCAGACCAGTTATATTCCTTGCATGCACTAATCACCCAAGTCATTTGACCTAATACACTCCGATATTTGGGGACCATCTCCTGTTATTGCTCTGTCAGGTGCTCGATACTGTGTAACATTTATAGATGACCATACCTATTGTACTTGAGTCTACCTTTTGCATAGGAAGTCTGATGTACTCCCTGTCATCATTCAGTTTATTCAGATGATTAAGACACAATTCGATATCATTGTTCGTGCTCTTCGTTCGGATAATGTCAAAGAATATGTGTCTGATGCCTTAGTGTCTCACCTTTCTTCTCAGGGTATCCTTCAGCAGCTCACTTGTCCATATACTACTGAGCAAAATAGAGTTACTGAAAGGAAAAATAAGAGTTTAATAGGAATGGTACGTTGTATGCTTAGAGGTATGGGGGTACCAAAATCTTACTGATATTTTACTATTTTGACTTCTACCTTTCTATGTAATCGTATACCGAGTCACGTTCTTTAGTATAGGACCCCCTTACAAGTCTTATTCCCTGAGCGGACACTTTTTTTGGTCCCCCCTCATATTTTTGGATGGACATGTTTTGTTCATGATCGGTCTCATACTCACCATAAACTTGATGATAAAGCGATTCGTTGTGTCTTTGTGGGCTATTGTCATCAGTCTAAGGGGTATCGGTATTATGATCCTATCAGGTGTCGTATGTATCACAGTCTAGAAGCTACATTTCTTGAGCACATTCCTTATTTTTCTTTCATTCCTGTGTCTGCCCCTCCAGTTGATGATATTCCNGCCATTTGACCTAATACACTCCGATATTTGGGGACCATCTCCTGTTATTGCTCTGTCAAGTGCTCGATACTGTGTAACATTTATAGATGACCATATCTATTGTACTTGAGTCTACCTTTTGCATAGGAAGTCTGATGTACTCCCTGTCATCATTCAGTTTCTTCAGATGATTAAGACACAATTCGATATTATTGTTCGTGCTCTTCGTTCGGATAATGTCAAAGAATATGTGTCTGATGCCTTAGTGTCTCACCTTTCTTCTCAGGGTATCCTTCAGCAGCTCACTTGTCCATATACTACTGAGCAAAATAGAGTTACTGAAAGGAAAAATAAGAGTTTAATAGGAATGGTACGTTGTATGCTTAGAGGTATGGGGGTACCAAAATCTTACTGATATTTTACTATTTTGACTTCTACCTTTCTATGTAATCGTATACCGAGTCACGTTCTTTAGTATAGGACCCCCTTACAAGTCTTATTCCCTGAGCGGACACTTTTTTTGGTCCCCCCTCATATTTTTGGATGGACATGTTTTGTTCATGATCGGTCTCATACTCACCATAAACTTGATGATAAAGCGATTCGTTGTGTCTTTGTGGGCTATTGTCATCAGTCTAAGGGGTATCGGTATTATGATCCTATCAGGTGTCGTATGTATCACAGTCTAGAAGCTACATTTCTTGAGCACATTCCTTATTTTTCTTTCATTCCTGTGTCTGCCCCTCCAGTTGATGATATTCCCTTTGATTTTTCGTTACCACAGGAGCCAGAGTCATTGGTCACTATCAGTACAGAGTCATCAGTCTCTCCTCCACCAGAGCCACTCATCCCTATCAGTACAAAGTCACCAGTCTCTATTCATTTGCAAGTTTATGTTCGTCGCCCTCGCTCTCATCGTCCTGCTACTGTCCCCTCTACCTCAGGCAATGCAGGTAATACTTCTCAGTTAGTTGAGCATATTTATGTACTTGTTTTTAGTACTGATGAGATTGCAGGTACTGAGCCAGTTACTTTCTCTAATGAGACATTGTCAGTGGAGGATAATGGTTTAGGGCGTCGTTATTCGCAGCGTGATCGCCGTCTAGTTGTCCGTTATGGTTGGACCGCCAAGACTTTATATCCGATCTCTGCTTATGTTTCTTATGGTGATCTTTCTCATACATTTTAAGCTTATAATATGACCTTATCAGNTGGAGTTACTGAAAGGAAAAATAAGAGTTTAATAGGAATGGTACGTTGTATGCTTAGAGGTATGGAGGTACCAAAATCTTACTGATATTTTGCTATTTTGACTTCTACCTTTCTATGTAATCGTATACCGAGTCATGTTCTTTAGCATAGGACTCCCTTACAAGTCTTATTCCCTGAGCGGACACTTTTTTTGGTCCCCCCTCATATTTTTGGATGGACATGTTTTATTCATGATCGGTCTCATACTCACCATAAACTTGATGATAAAGCGATTCGTTGTGTCTTTGTGGGCTATTGTCATCAGTCTAAGGGGTATCGGTATTATGATCCTATCAGGTGTCGTATGTATCACAGTCTAGAAGCTACATTTCTCGAGCACATTCCTTATTTTTCTTTCATTCCTGTGTCTGCCCCTCCAGTTGATGATATTCCCTTTGATTTTTCGTTACCACAGGAGCTAGAGTCATTGGTCACTATCACTACAGAGTCATCAGTCTCTCCTCCACCAGAGCCACTCGTCCCTATCAGTACAAAGTCACCAGTCTCTATTCATTTGCAAGTTTATGTTCGTCGCCCTCGCTCTCATCGTCCTGCTACTGTCCCCTCTACCTCAGGCAATGCAGGTAATACTTCTCAGTTAGTTGAGCATATTTATGTACTTGTTTTTAGTACTGATGAGATTGCAGGTACTGAGCCAGTTACTTTCTCTAATGAGACATTGTCAGTGGAGGATAATGGTTTAGGGCGTCGTTATTCGCAGCGTGATCGCCGTCTAGTTGTCCGTTATGGTTGGACCGCCAAGACTTTATATCCGATCTCTGCTTATGTTTCTTATGGTGATCTTTCTCATACATTTTAAGCTTATAATATGACCTTATCAGATACGCTGGTTTCTCACTTTGTTTCAAAGGCTATGCGGGAGCCCTAGTGGATTCTTGCCATACAAACAGAGATAGACACTCTTCAGCGTAATCATACGTGGGATCTTGTCTTTTTACCTTCAGGGGTGAAGCCTATTGGCTGTTGCTGGATTTACACCCTGAAGTTTCTTGTGGATGGTTTTATTGATCGTCATAAGGCTAGGCTTGTGGCAAAGGGCTTTACTCAGGTACTAGGTCGTGATTTTGGTGCTACCTTTGTCCCCGTGGCAAAATTGACTACTGTTCGATTGATTATTTCTCTGGCTGCGGAGTACTCTTGGTCTCTTCATTAGTTGGATGTGAAGAATACATTTCTTCATGGTGATTTGGACGAGATTATTTATATGGATGCACCACCGGGATTTTATGGTGAGGGGGAGTATGCTAAAAAGGTATGTCGACTGCGTAAGTCTCTTTATGAATTGAAACAGTCACCACGAGCCTGGTTTTCTCGTTTTAGTGATGTAGTTGTACGTTTAGGACTTACAAGATGTCATTCTGATCATACATGCTTCATTCGACGGAATACTTCTGGACGGTATGTCATCTTTTTGATATATGTTGATGATATTATTATTACTGGAGATGATATTTTTGGGACTGCGCAGGTCAAGATAGACCTTGGGAAGACCTTTGATGTGAAGGACCTTGAATTTTTGTGATACTTTCTTAGGATTGAGGTTGCCTGTAGTAGTAGGGGTATTATTCTTTCTTAGAGAAAGTATGTTCTGGATCTTCTCTCCGACACTGGGATGCTAGGATGCAAACCGGCATCATCACCCATGATTCCAAACCTGAAACTTACTGCTGAAGGTGAGGAGTTGAGAGATCCAACTATCTATCAGAGGTTGGTAGGTAGACTTATTTATCTAGCCAATACTAGACCAGACATTTCATTCACTGTTAGCCGAGTTAGTCAGTCATGCACAGACCATGTTAGCCCCATCTTAATGTAATTTATCATATTCTTCAGTACCTCAAGTCTTGTCCTGGACTTGGGTTGTTTTATGCATCTGGATTTCAGACTGGTTTTCTAGCATGTTATTCAGATTCAAATTATGGGGGAGCGTGTGATGGTCGATCTACTATGGGCTTCTGTACTTTTTGAGAGACTCATCTTATCTCTTGGAAAAGCAAGAAGCAGTCAGTTGTCTCTCGCTCGTCGGCAGAGGCAAAGTATCGGGCACTGGCACTTGGCACTTGGCACTTGGCACATGTGAAATTATCTGACTACGATCGATTCTTGACGAGTTGGAATTTTCAGTGACTTCTTCATCTACATTATATTGTGATAATCGATATATTATTCAGTTCGCTTCTGACTCTGTATTACACGAGAGGACGAAGCATATAAAGATCGATGTTCATTTTCTTCAGGAGAAGGTTAGCAGTGGTATTGTCTCTCCATCGTTCATGGGGACCAGTGATTAGGTTGCGAATATTTCCACCAAACCTGTCATTCTACCCAATCTTCGGAACTCCGTTGTTAAGTTTGACTTAGTTTACATTTTTGTGCCTAACTTGAGGAGGAGTGTTGGAGGTATAACAACCTAGTTAATTAGANAATATGACCTTATCAGATACGCTGATTTCTCGCTTTGTTTCAAAGGCTATGCGGGAGCCCTAGTGGATTCTTGCCATACAAACAGAGATAGACACTCTTCAGCGTAATCATACGTGGGATCTTGTCTTTTTACCTTCAGGGGTGAAGCCTATTGGCTGTTGCTGGATTTACACCCTGAAGTTTCTTGTGGATGGTTTTATTGATCGTCATAAGGCTAGGCTTGTGGCAAAGGGCTTTACTCAGGTACTAGGTCGTGATTTTGGTGCTACCTTTGTCCCCGTGGCAAAATTGACNTATTCATGATCGGTCTCATACTCACCATAAGCTTGATGATAAAGCGATTCGTTGTGTCTTTGTGGGCTATTGTCATCAGTCTAAGGGGTATCGGTATTATGATCCTATCAGGTGTTGTATGTATCACAGTCTACATGTTACCTTTCTTGAGCATATTTTTTATTGTTTTTTCAGTCCTTTATCTGCCCCTATAGTTGATGATATTCTCTTTGATTTTTCGTTATTACAGAAGTNCTGGATTTACACCCTGAAGTTTCTTGTGGATGGTTTTATTGATCGTCATAAGGCTAGGCTTGTGGCAAAGGGCTTTACTCAGGTACTAGGTCGTGATTTTGGTGCTACCTTTGTCCCCGTGGCAAAATTGACTACTGTTCGATTGATTATTTCNTTTGTGGGCTATTGTCATCAGTCTAAGGGGTATCGGTATTATGATCCTATCAGGTGTCGTATGTATCACAGTCTAGAAGCTACATTTCTCGAGCACATTCCTTATTTTTCTTTCATTCCTGTGTCTGCCCCTCCAGTTGATGATATTCCCTTTGATTTTTCGTTACCACAGGAGCTAGAGTCATTGGTCACTATCACTACAGAGTCATCAGTCTCTCCTCCACCAGAGCCACTCGTCCCTATCAGTACAAAGTCACCAGTCTCTATTCATTTGCAAGTTTATGTTCGTCGTCCTCGCTCTCATCCTCCTGCTAATGTCCCCTCTACCTCAGGCGATGCAGGTAATACTTCTCAGTTAGTTGAGCATATTGATGTACTTGTTTTTAGTACTGATGAGAATACAGGTACTGAGTCAGTTACTTTCTCTAATGAGACATTGTCAGTGGAGGATGATGGTTTAGGGCGTCGTTATTTGCAGCGTGATCGCCGTCTAGTTGTCCGTTATGGTTGGACCGCCAAGACTTTATATCCGATCTCTGCTTATGTTTCTTATGGTGATCTTTCTCATACATTTTAAGCTTATAGTATGACCTTATCAGATACGCTGGTTTCTCACTTTGTTTCAAAGGCTATGCGGGAGCCCTAGTGGATTCTTGCCATGCAAACAGAGATAGACACTCTTCAGCGTAATCATACGTGGGATCTTGTCTTTTTACCTTCAGGGGTGAAGCCTATTGGCTGTTGCGGGATTTACACCCTGAAGTTTCTTGTGGATGGTTTTATTGATCGTCATAAGGCTAGGCTTGTGGCGAAGGGCTTTACTCAGGTACCAGGTCGTGATTTTGGTGCTACCTTTGTCCCCGTGGCAAAATTGACTACTGTTCGATTGATTATTTCTCTGGCTGCGGAGTACTTTTGGTCTCTTCATTAGTTGGATGTGAAGAATACATTTCTTCATGGTGATTTGGACGAGATTATTTATATGGATGCACCACCGGGCTTTTATGGTGAGAGGGAGTATGCTAAAAAGGAATATCGACTGCGTAAGTCTTTTTATGAATTGAAACAGTCACCACGAGCCTGATTTTCTCGTTTTAGTGATGTAGTTGTATGTTTAGGATTTACAAGATGTCATTCTGAACATACATGTTTCATTCGACGAAATACTTCTGGACGGTATGTCATCTTTTTGATATATGTTGATGATATTGTTATTACTGGAGATGATATTTTTGGGACTGCGCAGGTCAAGATAGACCTTGGGAAGACCTTTAATGTGAAGGACCTTGAATTTTTGTGATACTTTCTTAGGATTGAGGTTGCCCGTAGCAGTAGGGGTATTATTTTTTCTTAGAGAAAGTATGTTCTGGATCTTCTCTCCGACACTGGGATGCTAGGGTGCAAACCGGCATCATCACCCATGATTCCAAACCTGAAACTTACTGCTGAAGGTGAGGAGTTGAGAGATCCAACTATCTATCAGAGGTTGGTAGGTAGACTTATTTACCTAGCCAATACTAGGCCAGACATTTCATTCACTGTTAGCCGAGTTAGTCAGTCATGCACAGACCATGTTAGCCCCATCTTAATGTAATTTATCATATTCTTCAGTACCTCAAGTCTTGTCCTGGACTTGGGTTGTTTTATGCATCTGGATTTCAGACTGGTTTTCTAGCATGTTATTCAGATTCAAATTATGGGGGAGCGTGTGATGGTCGATCTACTATGGGCTTCTGTACTTTTTGAGAGACTCATCTTATCTCTTGGAAAAGCAAAAAGCAGTCAGTTGTCTCTCGCTCATCGGCAGAGGCAAAGTATCGGGCACTGGCACTTGGCACATGTGAAATTATCTGGCTACGATCGATTCTTGACGAGTTGGGATTTTCAGTGACTTCTTCATCTACATTGTATTGTGATAATCGATATATTATTCAGTTCGCTTCTGACTCTGTATTACACGAGAGGACGAAGCATATAGAGATCGATGTTCATTTTCTTCAGGAGAAGGTTAGCAGTGGTATTGTCTCTCCATCGTTCATGGGGACCAGTGATTAGGTTGCGAATATTTTCACCAAACCTGTCATTCTACCCAATCTTCGGAACTCCGTTGTTAAGTTTGACTTAGTTTACATTTTTGTGCCTAACTTGAGGAGGAGTGNGATTTTATGGTGAGGGGGAGTATGCTAAAAAGGTATGTCGACTGCGTAAGTCTCTTTATGAATTGAAACAGTCACCACGAGCCTGGTTTTCTCGTTTTAGTGATGTAGTTGTACGTTTAGGACTTACAAGATGTCATTCTGATCATACATGCTTCATTCGACGGAATACTTCTGGACGGTATGTCATCTTTTTGATATATGTTGATGATATTATTATTACTGGAGATGATATTTTTGGGACTGCGCAGGTCAAGATAGACCTTGGGAAGACCTTTGATGTGAAGGACCTTGAATTTTTGTGATACTTTCTTAGGATTGAGGTTGCCTGTAGTAGTAGGGGTATTATTCTTTCTTAGAGAAAGTATGTTCTGGATCTTCTCTCCGACACTGGGATGCTAGGATGCAAACCGGCATCATCACCCATGATTCCAAACCTGAAACTTACTGCTGAAGGTGANAGTATGACCTTATCAGATACGCTGGTTTCTCACTTTGTTTCAAAGGCTATGCGGGAGCCCTAGTGGATTCTTGCCATGCAAACAGAGATAGACACTCTTCAGCGTAATCATACGTGGGATCTTGTCTTTTTACCTTCAGGGGTGAAGCCTATTGGCTGTTGCGGGATTTACACCCTGAAGTTTCTTGTGGATGGTTTTATTGATCGTCATAAGGCTAGGCTTGTGGCGAAGGGCTTTACTCAGGTACCAGGTCGTGATTTTGGTGCTACCTTTGTCCCCGTGGCAAAATTGACTACTGTTCGATTGATTATTTCTCTGGCTGCGGAGTACTTTTGGTCTCTTCATTAGTTGGATGTGAAGAATACATTTCTTCATGGTGATTTGGACGAGATTATTTATATGGATGCACCACCGGGCTTTTATGGTGAGAGGGAGTATGCTAAAAAGGAATATCGACTGCGTAAGTCTTTTTATGAATTGAAACAGTCACCACGAGCCTGATTTTCTCGTTTTAGTGATGTAGTTGTATGTTTAGGATTTACAAGATGTCATTCTGAACATACATGTTTCATTCGACGAAATACTTCTGGACGGTATGTCATCTTTTTGATATATGTTGATGATATTGTTATTACTGGAGATGATATTTTTGGGACTGCGCAGGTCAAGATAGACCTTGGGAAGACCTTTGATGTGAAGGACCTTGAATTTTTGTGATACTTTCTTAGGATTGAGGTTGCCTGTAGTAGTAGGGGTATTATTCTTTCTTAGAGAAAGTATGTTCTGGATCTTCTCTCCGACACTGGGATGCTAGGGTGCAAACCGGCATCATCACCCATGATTCCAAACCTGAAACTTACTGCTGAAGGTGAGGAGTTGAGAGATCCAACTATCTATCAGAGGTTGGTAGGTAGACTTATTTATCTAGCCAATACTAGACCAGACATTTCATTCACTGTTAGCCGAGTTAGTCAGTCATGCACAGACCATGTTAGCCCCATCTTAATGTAATTTATCATATTCTTCAGTACCTCAAGTCTTGTCCTGGACTTGGGTTGTTTTATGCATCTGGATTTCAGACTGGTTTTCTAGCATGTTATTCAGATTCAAATTATGGGGGAGCGTGTGATGGTCGATCTACTATGGGCTTCTGTACTTTTTGAGAGACTCATCTTATCTCTTGGAAAAGCAAGAAGCAGTCAGTTGTCTCTCGCTCGTCGGCAGAGGCAAAGTATCGGGCACTGGCACTTGGCACTTGGCACTTGGCACATGTGAAATTATCTGACTACGATCGATTCTTGACGAGTTGGAATTTTCAGTGACTTCTTCATCTACATTATATTGTGATAATCGATATATTATTCAGTTCGCTTCTGACTCTGTATTACACGAGAGGACGAAGCATATAAAGATCGATGTTCATTTTCTTCAGGAGAAGGTTAGCAGTGGTATTGTCTCTCCATCGNCGGGATTTACACCCTGAAGTTTCTTGTGGATGGTTTTATTGATCGTCATAAGGCTAGGCTTGTGGCGAAGGGCTTTACTCAGGTACCAGGTCGTGATTTTGGTGCTACCTTTGTCCCCGTGGCAAAATTGACTATTGTTCGATTGATTATTTATGACTGCGGAGTACCCTTAGCCTATTTATCAATTGGATGTGAAAAATATATTTCTTCACGATAATTTGGAAGAGATTATTTATATGGATGCACCGTCGGATTTTCGTGGTGAGTGGGAGTATGTTAGAAAAGTATGTCGACTGCGTAAGTCTCTCTATGGACTGAAANGCTTTTATGGTGAGAGGGAGTATGCTAAAAAGGAATATCGACTGCGTAAGTCTTTTTATGAATTGAAACAGTCACCACGAGCCTGATTTTCTCGTTTTAGTGATGTAGTTGTATGTTTAGGATTTACAAGATGTCATTCTGAACATACATGTTTCATTCGACGAAATACTTCTGGACGGTATGTCATCTTTTTGATATATGTTGATGATATTGTTATTACTGGAGATGATATTTTTGGGACTGCGCAGGTCAAGATAGACCTTGGGAAGACCTTTAATGTGAAGGACCTTGAATTTTTGTGATACTTTCTTAGGATTGAGGTTGCCCGTAGCAGTAGGGGTATTATTTTTTCTTAGAGAAAGTATGTTCTGGATCTTCTCTCCGACACTGGGATGCTAGGGTGCAAACCGGCATCATCACCCATGATTCCAAACCTGAAACTTACTGCTGAAGGTGAGGAGTTGAGAGATCCAACTATCTATCAGAGGTTGGTAGGTAGACTTATTTACCTAGCCAATACTAGGCCAGACATTTCATTCACTGTTAGCCGAGTTAGTCAGTCATGCACAGACCATGTTAGCCCCATCTTAATGTAATTTATCATATTCTTCAGTACCTCAAGTCTTGTCCTGGACTTGGGTTGTTTTATGCATCTGGATTTCAGACTGGTTTTCTAGCATGTTATTCAGATTCAAATTATGGGGGAGCGTGTGATGGTCGATCTACTATGGGCTTCTGTACTTTTTGAGAGACTCATCTTATCTCTTGGAAAAGCAAAAAGCAGTCAGTTGTCTCTCGCTCATCGGCAGAGGCAAAGTATCGGGCACTGGCACTTGGCACATGTGAAATTATCTGGCTACGATCGATTCTTGACGAGTTAGAATTTTCAGTGACTTCTTCATCTACATTGTATTGTGATAATCGATATATTATTCAGTTCGCTTCTGACTCTGTATTACACGAGAGGACGAAGCATATAGAGATCGATGTTCATTTTCTTCAGGAGAAGGTTAGCAGTGGTATTGTCTCTCCATCGTTCATGGGGACCAGTGATTAGGTTGCGAATATTTTCACCAAACCTGTCATTCTACCCAATCTTCAGAACTCCATTGTCAAGTTTGGCTTAGTTGACATTTTTGTGCCTAACTTGAGGAGGAGTGTTGGAGGTATAACAACCTAGTTAATTNTAATGTGAAGGACCTTGAATTTTTGTGATACTTTCTTAGGATTGAGGTTGCCCGTAGCAGTAGGGGTATTATTTTTTCTTAGAGAAAGTATGTTCTGGATCTTCTCTCCGACACTGGGATGCTAGGGTGCAAACCGGCATCATCACCCATGATTCCAAACCTGAAACTTACTGCTGAAGGTGAGGAGTTGAGAGATCCAACTATCTATCAGAGGTTGGTAGGTAGACTTATTTACCTAGCCAATACTAGGCCAGACATTTCATTCACTGTTAGCCGAGTTAGTCAGTCATGCACAGACCATGTTAGCCCCATCTTAATGTAATTTGTCATATTCTTCAGTACCTCAAGTCTTGTCCTGGACTTGGGTTATTTTATGCATCTGGATTTCAGACTGGTTTTCTAGCCTGTTATTCAGATTCAGATTATGGGGGAGCGTGTGATGGTCGATCTACTATGGGCTTCTGTACTTTTTGAGAGACTCATCTTATCTCTTGGAAAAGCAAAAAGCAGTCAGTTGTCTCTCGCTCATCGGCAGAGGCAAAGTATCGGGCACTGGCACTTGGCACATGTGAAATTATCTGGCTACGATCGATTCTTGACGAGTTAGAATTTTCAGTGACTTCTTCATCTACATTGTATTGTGATAATCGATATATTATTCAGTTCGCTTCTGACTCTGTATTACACGAGAGGACGAAGCATATAGAGATCGATGTTCATTTTCTTCAGGAGAAGGTTAGCAGTGGTATTGTNAATTTTCAACGATTATATTAATAGATATCAACGAAAAGTGGTTATGTATTATACATGCACAAGTATCATGAGATGTAAGGAGAATATTCTAAATGTGAAGGAGTTCAAATGATTAAGTGANTTCACCAAACCTGTCATTCTACCCAATCTTCGGAACTCCGTTGTTAAGTTTGACTTAGTTTACATTTTTGTGCCTAACTTGAGGAGGAGTGTTGGAGGTATAACAACCTAGTTAATTAGAGTTTATTTTGTTTTACCTTTGGGTTAATCTCATTTTACAACCCAAAAGATTGTTCGAATCTCAATTTGTACCCTCAAAGATCAAAAATCTCAATTTACACCCTCAAAGATAAAAATTTGTATCAATGTGCACCCCCAAAGATCAAAAATCTCAATTTATACCCTCAAAGATAGAAAATTATATCAATGTGCACCCCAAAGATAAAAAATCTCAATTTGCACCCTCAAAGATAGAAATTTGTATAAATGTGCACCTAAAACTAAATTGATAAATTATACCTAGATCCCCTCATACTTGTCACTTAATCATTTAGATCTCTTCACATTTAGAATATTACTCCTACATCTTATGACATTTGTGCACGTATAACACGTAACCCATTTTCATTTATATCTATTAATATAATCGTTAAAAAATATAATTTTATCCTAATAAAAAATTATAATTTCATATTACCTTTTATTTTATGGGTTCAATATATTTTAAAGTTCAAAATCTAGTTTACCATTTGAATGTCTAATAAAATGTAAATATTTATATAATGTTTTTCATATTACCTTTTATATAAATATCTACATTTTATTAGACATTCAAATGGTAAGCTTGATTTTCAACTTTAGAGTATATCGAATCCACAAAATAAAAGGTAATATGAAATTATAATTTTTTATTAGGATAAAATTATAATTTTCAACGATTATATTAATAGATATCAACGAAAAGTGGTTATGTATTATACATGCACAAGTATCATGAGATGTAAGGAGAATATTCTAAATGTGAAGGAGTTCAAATGATTAAGTGACAAACATGAGGGGATCTAGGTATAATTTATTAATTTAATTTTAGGTGCACATTGATACAAATTTCTATCTTTGAGGGTGCAAATTGAGATTTTTGATTTTTGGGGGTACAAATTGAGATTTTAACAATCTTTTACGGTACAAAATGAGATTAACCCTTTATCTTTTTATCCTTATTGTAATCTTTCATTGACTATATATATATGGGGGTTCTACACTTAGTTTGTATCTCTTTTACATATCTCAAATAATAATAATTAATATAAACGATAAAAAAAAGTTTTTACCGCATATCTTAATTGAAACAGGCTGTCGATATTGCAGAGAGAGCTTCCTAAGTGCCTAATTGTCCTTTTGATTGTNGGCTATATATATATGGGGGTTCTACGCTTAGTTTGTATCTCTTTTACATATCTCAAATAATAATAATCAATATAAACGATAAAAAAAAGTTTTTACCGCAGATTTTAATTGAAAAAGGCTGTCGATATTGCAGAGAGAGCTTCCTAAGTGCCTAATTGTCCTTTTGATTGTGCCCATGTATGTAAGGTTTGTGCAAGTTGCAAAGTCCTTTTGACATTTCAATTTCATGACTAATTCCAGCTAAATAATTTTTAGGCTCTAAGCTAATCTAATTACCAATTGGAACGCAGTATTCTAATTGAAGTGTAACATAGAACCCAACAGAAACCCAGCAATCTTTTCTTTTCCTATGAAATATACAAGCCAATTGAACTGTGTCGAGGTATACAGTTCCTGCCACTAAATGCGAAGTGGTAGTGAACCATGAAATGAAATTGCTATCTTTATGAATTTGTCAGTTGCATTATAATTTCCGTAATATCACCTTGTGTTTTGAAACCATGGCACTGTCTATTGTACAGCATCCCATTTTTATGCTGTTATCTCTCTGGTTGCGTGTTCACAGATCTTGCGTCTTTGGTAATGCATGCTTTCTGTTTTTGGGAAACTTTGCAACTGTCACTGCAAGTTCCATTTTCATAACTTTGCAACTGTCACTGCTAGTTCCATTTTCGTAGACATAGTTATTTTACACAGTAATTAAGGAGATTGCACAGGCAGAAATCACAAAGAAGAAATTGAATAATTGCCACAATTGGGTGCTTACAAATGCAAGAGATTTGATATCAAATTCCAGCCTATCCAGGTCTTCTTATCAGAAGGGAATACAAAATTGAGCTCAAACATCTCCTTAGAAACATGCTCACCTGATTCACAAAATCCAACAAGTTTTGCAACAATTTCAGCGCTTTCCTGTACATGTTGCATGTTCAGTGGGTCTGTCCACAATTTGTTCACCAGTTGCAGCCGCCTCCTCTGTTTTCCTTCTGGTGGGATATCCCACTTTAGGTAAAGCATTTCTCTTTCTTCTGTAGATAATTTTAAACTCACTCTCTTTGCTAGATATTCCCTCTCTTGCTTTAGAGCCCTGATGCTATATTCAAAACAAAGTGAGTATTGGTTATATACATCTTAACCTCATTTAATCTGAACTAATTTCCCCTTATAGATTAAGAAATGAGAAAGTATAAACTGAATTCACCCATAAACACTTGAAATACCTTGATGAAACGGAGCCGGCAGGTTCATCGCCTAAGAGTGCTGGACTTGCATTGCCAAGCTCTGCCAAATGCTGCTCCAACCATGTCAATCTTCTAAGCTCAACTTCCATATATATCTGATCAGAAGTGTCTCCTCGAAATAACAAATAAAACTGGGTGCGGTGCACAATTGACACATGGCACAAATGCCATAACATGATAATTTGCTTTCTTTGATCCTCAAACACCAAATGCCATGGCATTGGAGATTGATCAATTATATCAGCCTCATCGCTTTCAGACTCATTTGCCTCCAGCTCCAACACCTGGTCCCATATGTCAAACAAATTGGAAGTTATCTGACAATGTTAAAGCCACATTTTTTGCATCAGTCATGCTAAAGGGATTGCCTGACTAATACATAAAAGAGATTGCCTGACTAATAATTACAAAATGCAAACAATATTCAACCAATGAACCAACACTCAACAGAAACCCAGAAAATAAACTTGCTTTCAAACCGCTCGCAATTCCAAGAACCTATTTATCGCGCCAAATCAGTGCTTGTCTCTTGAATAATGATCACTGCATTACGTCTTAAGAACAACACAGCTCAAGGGTTGCAAATGTGGTAAAAGTAAACACATTCTGTAGATCTAATTTGTAGCAGAATATGAAGGAGCATCATGAAACAACAAATACTCACCTGGCAAACCAGGAGCTGCTTTTGGTATTGTAGCTTCGCTACACGTTCTTTCAGCTCAGTAACATAAGCTTTAATGCTCCGAATGTTCTCTTCAGCTGCTGTCTTGAACATTTTTTGCATTTTCTTCACATTAACTGGGTTTTGTTGCCTTGGTGCAGGAGTACCCTCCCTTGATGAGACCCAGTTGATTTCTTCACTTCTAGGAGGAGTGGCTTTATGCTTTCGCAATGTCTCACCACCAGAAGTAATAGAATTACTCTCTGGTGCCTTGTTTTCAGTATCACATTCCATTATTTTGCGAGAAGAAGACATAGGTGAGCATGGAGACCGTATTATTTGTGGCATATTGGAAGTATTGCTCAAGGTGAAAGGAAGTATCTTTTTCTTCTTCTGTTGAGACTTGAAGTCCGGAGTCTCCTTACCACTCGGCAAATACATGACTAATTTGTCTATAGATTGCTGAACATTCTCAAGCTTCTCTTCCAGAGATGCAATATTGCCACCTTGAGAGTTCAACCGAGCAATCTCTTCCTTCAAGCTGGATTTATCCTTGATCTCAATTTTGTCAAGTGTGGAGCTAACTGCGTGCATGTCCTTAATTTCTGACAAAAGCTTTGCTATAGTTTCAGCAGCATCTTGACTCCCCAATCTGTGAGATGAAACCTCCTTGTGAAGCAATTCAAGTGCACGATTTGCTTCTTCACCAAGCTGCCTCTGTCTCATCTCAAGCTTTCGAATTTCATGCACCAGCATGGATGGATCTGTAGATGTAGCTGACTGCCTCACCATTGCCTGCCTTCCCGGTAACTTTCTTGTCCGGTTTTCTGAAAGAGGTCTACCCAAATCTGATCCATTATCAGAAGTAAAAGAAAGACACTTTGCTACTTGATGAGAAGGCCCATGGTGGTTTGACCCCTGAAATGAACTAAGGTTAGAGATGATGTTTTCCACCAACAGAGAGATAGATAAAATGCTGAAGAGATATAGACGTATATACAAATATATATATATACACATACATATGGACAGAGGGAGGAGGAGAGAGTGTCACTCAAAACCCTCTATCATACCTTCAGCTCCTTCGGTGCTCTTCTTTCTAGTTCGAGTTGGGATTGTGCAAGGTCTCGCTGACGCTTCAGCTCATTCATCTCTCTCTCCATCTGTATATCAGAAATCTCTTTAACTATTGAAATATAAAGAGAATCGGTAAAAACTATCTTATGTTGAACTATGTGAACACCCACATTAAAGCCTCTTCAATTTCTCTTTTGAAAATTCGACGAGAATTAATGAGGAAAAAAGTACCATTTTTCAAAAAAGCTAAAAGAGAGTAAATAATGAAAGGTCAAACATTGGACATGTTCTAATAGTTAAGTAATAAAATATTAAATGTTCCCTGTTTGGTAGCTGAAGAAGTATATAAGCAAAGGAGACTTAAACAAAGTTATTTCACTTAGGTTAAAATGAGTAATTGTGTCTAAGTCCGCTTTGCTAATGCACTTCTTAGAATTAATCTGGTAGAGTAAAAGGTCCAAAAATTGAGACCTGCATACCTGCCGAATTTTCAAGTCCTTTTCCATTAGTAAAGACCTTAAACATGAAGAGGAAGAGGGCTCAGGACTTTGGAGCTCTGCTTCTAGTCTGGCAACTTCCTTTTGCAAATGCTTGACTAATTTCTTCTCTGCAACAACCTAACAATATGTAATGGTTTGCAGCTTAGAAACTGTAACAGTTCGATCCCATAGGTCGCAAGATGGAATTTTCAAGAATTAAATCCTCTCCCAATCCCTAATCCTCTCCCTCCCTCTCTCTCTCTCACACACACACACAAAAAAGTACAAGCACAAAAAATGCCACACACACAAAACCTACGCCGTACACCCACACATGTGCACAGATGTTACACTGTTACTACTTGCAAGAAAGTCTCAGCTAAATACAAAAGGCGTATCTATGAAAAGATCTTTAATTATACATGCTATTAATAACGAGATATATTTCTTTCCTCGTAATAGCTCTTTTTGTTATTGGAGGCAAAATCAGATCCTAATTACTTGTACAGTAGATTTTACACTATTGTTTGGAATTAGGATGCCCAAATTTTTACAATTTGTTCTTGTTTTTAACTTATCTCAAACATTCTGGAGTTAATTTGTCACGAGGAAACTGCAAAGAGAATAACCGATGTGCACCACATCTGGCTCAAAATAATAACTGCTTTATGAGCTTGGACATTTTTCATTTCCATATTTTTCATATTTACTGCAGCAGTGTGTGTAAAATAAACTTTTTGTCCACATACCATGTTTACTAGGGCACTGTTTGTAACTTCCTTTGCACTTGTAGCAAATGATAGTGTATTCCGTGATTGCTCCACATGGCTTAATGCAGGACTCATGGTNAAATAAACTTTTTGTCCACATACCATGTTTACTAGGGCACTGTTTGTAACTTCCTTTGCACTTGTTGCAAATGATAGTGTATTCCGTGATTGCTCCACATGGCTTAATGCAGGACTCATGGTGCAAATTATTGCCGTTCGCGCATTTCCCCCAAGAGAAGGCTGCAATATTCTTGTGAGTTTTGAATCCCTGTAAGGTATATGACCACTCCTTTTTCCACCACTGCATCAGAAAAAAAAAGCCCTATAAGAAAACAAGATTACATGCATTCATTCCTTCAGTCCCACAACAATTTATAATTTGCCTTGTGCACCCTGATACTTCTTCTTTCTTTTGATAAATCTTTGCCAAGGGATCACAACCCACAACAACACAGACTCTATTCATAAATAAAATATTAAGCTAATAACGTGAGAAATTGATCGTTTTTCACCATGATACACAAAGATGCTCATAACTTATCTGTAAGGGGAACAATATCCATTACTTATCCGTGCATCGTTTATCTGCCTTTCAGATGCTTACCCTAGCTTCCTAATTACAGTTGTCAAAGTCAGCAAGCTTCTGTTAATATGACTTCCTTCCTTCATCCTACTACCATCTGCATTCGTTTGAGAAGCACGCTCACTCCCAGCAAGATCCACAAGATTCTGCAAAATTCCAAAGTTCAAATTAACACAACCAAATTATGGTTAACAAAAAAGGACTTGAGTGACTAAGATAAGAGAACATACCAAACTTGCTAAGAAAGATTTCACACACCCTGAATTTTCTCGAAGACTACTCTCAATGGTCTGGAGAAAAAAGAAAGAAAGATGAATAATGGGTCAAAAGATGTTAGCTGCAAGCAAGGGCATTCAAACCTCCTCAAATTGTTCATATCTGAGAAATAGCACTTACAGTATAACAAGAGGGACCAGAAAAAAGTGTATAAAGGCTTATGATAGGGACTCCTTACTTAATTATAAGCAAGAGGGTAAATCTTTCTTTATATCAATAAGGATACTAGTAATATTCAGAGATCTCTACGCCAATATATACGAAAAATTTTAGAATATTTGTGACAGTAAATGAAGAGTTAATAACTGATAAACTGGTTTAAGATGAGAATGCAAAAACCTTTTTAAGGAGCATGGGGGGCATTTCAGAAGTTCTTTAAAATTATGTGTAAACTAAACTCTTACATTCATGAAGCGTGACCCGCCCCCACCACCTACCCCCCCACTCTTAAAAAAAAAATTCCCTCTCTCGCAAGTTGCAACTGTCCCCCTACGACTTGTCCACAGAGGTTGCCCCCCCTCCCCCTGAATCTCATTCTTGCATACATCCCTGCTTGCATTACTTGTACAGAATGTCTAAATAGAATGTGAATACTGGCATGTCCATAGGTAGGTTTTCTCGTGGCTAGTCAATTTTCTTATTTTTAGTTAGCTATAACTGAATGGGAAAAAGTATAGCATGCAAAAGTTCATCAATAAGTCACACAATGAGAATATATTATTCAAGCTTACCAGCCTAATTATCTGATGGGATCTTGAGCTTTTATCATTCAGAGCAGTTTCACCAACTTGCCTCTGAGCTGCAAACACACATATTAGACAGTATAGGATCATAAGAAACATTGTGAAGCATGGATATCCATGCATGCACACACACACACTTTATTTGTTGGGGGAAGGGGGAGGAAAGAGGGCCTGGACATCTAAAATTATATTTTAATCTCAGCAGAGTTTGGATACATCTTAGCTTTCTGCAAAATGATTTGGTCATATTATTGTAAAGTTGTGATGCTTCAATGGAAATGTGAGAAAGGCAGGAACTATCACTCCCAGACACCATAAAATAAACTAAAAATGGAGTATTACCTTCGCAGATACCAATTAAGTGCCTCAGATGTTGGCCATCCTTAACAATCTCCTCAATCAGTTTCTCCACAATAGTCCCTTTCTGTGATAAGAAAATTTACATTTTGACAAAGAAATTTAGAGAGAACAATCCAAAAGTTTCATATTCAGTATAATGTCTATTTGGTGATGTGTTTACCTCAGGATCATCCAATAGGCGAAGGGGGCCAGACTCATGATTCAAAAGGTCTACTGCAGTCTCATTGTAGATTTCCAGTGCTGAAAATTTTAGTATGAAGTCCCTTTCTGGAGTCTATGAGACATGACAAAAACAAAAGTGAACCATCAAAGATTTTAACTAACAGAAGAAAGCTTATTAAAAACTCTAGTCCTGCATGATATCTAGTGCTACACTATGTTTATTAAAAGCTCTAGTAAAGCTTACGATGTTGATGTGCTCATAGATGTCCTTGACAGCATTTTCAGTTATTCCCCGCATTGTGAAGGTCTTGCCACTGCTAGTCTGCCCATATGCAAAAATCGTTGCTGCAACACAAAAGGTTAATGCCAAACCAAATAACATGCAGGAAAACAGAATTGAGTCAAATGCAGGTATTCGGCTACCATTAATTCCATTCAGAGCAGACAGCGCAACATCTCTTGCCCCTTGATCATAAACCTTCTGAGTCGAGCAGCTTGGATCAAAAACTTTATCTGAATCACAAAAAAGTGAGCACAAATGAATGAAAATTTGATTAGACATATGATCGGATCTGAGGGGTTGGAGGTAATCATCAAATCTCACCTAGCCTAGTTGAAAGATTTGATATTAACGCAAAACAGATTGACAGGTCAGTTATAGATATACCAAAAGAGTATGGGCCAGTAGGCCGCTCGTGGTTCAAATTTTTTGAGATAATCGTGTGTTCATCGGTGAAATCCCAGGCAATAAGATCATAGCCCGCCTGTTCTTTAGGGCTCAGAGGCCTCACACGAATGGTAACAAGTATATTCTCCTCGCGAACTTTTGGACCACCTGGAGTACATGAAGGAGTCCTCCTGATCTTTGACGATGGTGTGACTGGTGTCCCAATTGTCATCTTCAGAAACTACCTTCATGTTCAAAATAACAAAGTTGTGATCACAATACAATAATCACTGAACCTACCCAATATAAACAATTGCAAAACCTCAGACTTGAATTATGGAAGAGACACAAGCAACAGATGAGACAGGAGGACATACGATTGTTATAAACCATATCTTGGTTGTCTTTTAAATCAAATTAAACAAATAATTTATTTTTTTCGATGTTATATGACAAGACCAAATTGGGCACTTGCAGTCCTATCATCGCCAATTGCAAACCAAAAAAATGAACTTTTTAAATATAGTTTCTGAGCAGAAACCCACTCCATACAAATAGTTGCAAAATGATGCGCTTAAACAATGGAAACTAACTATTGTAAACTAAACTTCAATGGTATCTTCATCAAATGGAAAAGGTGATCTTCAGTTGCAATAATAAGTAAAAGGCCAAAAAGAAAAAAAAAAACCAAATTGCGTATTTCAAATTCCTGATTATGTATGACAAAATGAAAACCCCACCCCTTTAGATTATATGAAGTGATGTTTAATTGGGTTATAATTTATAGGGAAATGGGCCAATTTGAAGTCCGAATTGACAATTCGAAATCCATAATTTCAACATACTAGTCAAGACTTAACCGCTAGATTGTGATGAACATGTTTATCCATTTTCAAGAAAAGCAACAAAAATCACCTGAAACGGAATCCAATCCAGGAAAAAACGTGGACGAAATATATACAAAAAGAAAACAGTTAACACATAAGAAACAATAAGTGGGTTGCTTAGAGAGAATTCAACAGAGTGTAAAGAGAAAAAAAGGGAGTTACTGAATTAAATTCTTGAAGACCGCCTGAAAGTCAAGATTTGTCGCAAGGGGCTAGGAAATTGGAAGAAATGAAGCCAATGGCAAGCGTTCTCTCTGCTTACGAAAACGGAGAGTCTTTGCTCTTTGTTCGGAAGATAGTTAGTGACTGATACACTGCATGGAGAGAGGGAGGGAGGAAAGGGATAGATAGAGAGAAACAGAGAAGAGAGTTTGTTTCGGAAAGGGTTTATCTTGTGTTTGTTTTGGGAATATACAGGAGGAGAGATTGCAACGGCTATTTGTTTGCTGTATTTATATTGAATTGAATTTTTTTTGTATGTATGCATTTATTTTATCGGTTTCCGTACACTTGGCTCACCTGAAAACGGATTTAAATTGAGCGGCTGGACAGGGAGTGGGGCCCGCCCACTAGTGATTCTAACTAAGAAAGGAGCTTCCCTGCCCTTTTTTTTAGTTTCTTATTGTTATTGTTAATTAATGACTAAGCAGTCCCCCAACCAATTCACTTAAGCCCATGGTTCTTTTTGGGCAATGGGATGGGCCGATCAAAGAAGCTCCGGTATTATTAGTAACTTGGCCCAAGCAAAACCATCCATAGGCCATTGCCACTTTTGGCCCACCCCCAGAGTCCAAGTCCAATCTCATTCTTTCAATCAGCATCCAAAGTAAGGCCGACCATAGAATCAAATTAGTGCAAGTGTGTGATTGGGGCAGTGTTGGTTTGTGACTTTTCATAACTGCTTCAAAACCAAACTTTTACTGTTCGAATTGAAAGGCAACAGCATTAGGCCGTTGCTGACTTTTTTGTGTCCTAACTTCAAATATTAATCTANGTCCGAAGTTGAACTTGTTTTTTTTTTTAAAAAAAAAAATCATTTCTAATGTTTGTAATATGTGGAAATTATATGTTATCACATAATAAAANTATTATTTTTTTTTTTAAGTAATGCAATTAGGCCTTAACAAAATAACCTAATTTATTTACCTAATGAGGTGAAAGTGACATGTTGTAATACTATTCTTGTGATTGTAACGGTTAAACTTCTTTATCAATAAATTAAATTTTTAAATCATATAGTATTACACCATTTTATTTTATCTGTTAGGATTTAACACGATTTAAATTCACTAACAAACACACACAATCGAAGAACAAATCAANAGCTTTTCGAAATTAATTGTAACTATAATTGCCTTTCTAAATTTTGATTCTTTAAAAATAACTATGATTCTCTACTGTTCAACTCCGTCAAAATTTTACTTTTAGATAGCTTCTGAAAAGTCCCATTAGATTCTATTTTACAGTTAGGCTTAATTTTAATTCTCTTTAACTTCAACTAATAATAAATTTAATTATTGTATTTGGTCAAAAATTCAATCTCTGTTAATAAAATTATTGAAAAGTTCAATTTTGGAACCTATTCTCTCTATTAATCAAGGCAAGGCAAACCCTAAAGCTAGATTCGTTTTAAATTTCAACGATAAAATGTAAGTTGATGATAAAATAGTGGTCAAGAATAATATATTCTTTTGACTGTTAATGGGAAGTTGGAGGAAATTTTAATCGTAGGATGGCAGCATTTTCCTTTAAAAAAAGAGTTAGTGAATCCAATGAGCTTGAGTCACCCGGGCCGGCCCAGTGTGGGTTTTACAAAGAAAAATGTTACTGGTTCTCTACTAGCCATTTTTTATTTTGTCGAAGATTTCAAGATATTAACAATAGGGCCGGTGGTGGTTCTATAGAAACTGGAGGCTTTAGCTAGGTTGGTGGACATAAGTGCGGCTTCAACTTTATCTACATATCTCATATATATATATATATATATATGCATAGTAAAAATGAAATTTATGGGTTACCCACCACCTTAGATAGATACTAAATAGATAGATCTGTAATTTAAATATATGCATGGGATGTTAATTTCAAGATAACTACAATCCAGCAACATTTAGACAAACGATCCTAGCCAAAAAAGTAAGTATTAATCCATGGAGCTAGGTAGGGAGGTTAGGTTTGGACTTGGACACCCTTCAAGTATAAGACAAGTGCTCAACAATAAACACCAGGCCAACAAGATTTTTTAAACGTGTGTCGTCGAATCCACCAATGTGAACGACTCCGTACTGCCCCCACAAAACCATCAAAATGATCGATCCACATCCACTGTTTTCTCTCTTTCTACTAATTATAATTAATTAATATAGTTTATGAGTTAGTGGATGCAGGTCAACATCTTCTCCTCGTCAGAAATTACCCACTATCGGAATTAATTATATGATAATCTTTTTATATTATAATATAATAATGAGGGTCATTAATTCATTATCATTCTTTCTTCGGGGCCACGCCACGCCAGAACCTCATGCTACTGACCCTATGCCAACTTCTTATTCAGTGGCGGAGGGACACAAGGGCCAGGGGATCAGGCCCACCCTCAATTTTTTGGAATTTTTTATATTAATATATATATTATTTTGTTAAATATTTTTTAAAATAATTTTATTGTGTCAATCTTAATATTTTTTATATAAGTTAACATAAAATGACCGAGCATATTACACACGCTTTAACCATGTTTGCATATATTTTAGAC
Source organism: Ilex paraguariensis (assembly GCA_963454935.2). Taxonomy (NCBI): domain Eukaryota; kingdom Viridiplantae; phylum Streptophyta; class Magnoliopsida; order Aquifoliales; family Aquifoliaceae; genus Ilex; species Ilex paraguariensis. The sequence goes on along the minus strand of CAUOFW020003325.1, from coordinate 508,244 downwards.
ATATTGAAACTTATTTTATAAATTTTTTTTATATAAAAAATTACAAACTTCTTTAAAATTAATATTGAATCAAAAGTAAGATTATTATATNGGTCCGAAGTTGAACTTGTTTTTTTTTTAAAAAAAAATAAAATCATTTCTAATGTTTGTAATATGTGGAAATTATATGTTATCACATAATAAAATATTTTTAATTCTCTTATTATTAAAAATCAACTGTCTAGCTAATTGTTTATCAGCTAATAGTTACAAATTTTGACTTTATTTCTTTTAGATTAAATTTGAGAACATTTCTAATCTGGGTTAGATTTTTAATTAATTATTTTTTAAAAGTGCACAAATGACCATAGAACAACGAGAGTTGGAATATGTAACTTTTCGAAATTAATTGTAACTATAATTGCCTTGCTAAATTTTGATTCTTTAAAAATAACTATGATTCTCTACTGTTCAACTCCATCAAAATTTTACTTTTAGATAGCTTCTGAAAAGTCCCATTAGATTCTATTTTACAGTTAGGCTAAATTTTAATTCTCTTTAACTTCAACTAATAATAAATTTAATTATTGTATTTGGTCAAAAATTCAATCTCTGTTAATAAAATTATTGAAAAGTTCAATTTTGGAACCTATTCTCTCTATTAATCAAGGCAAGGCAAACCCTAAAGCTAGATTCGTTTTAAATTTCAACGATAAAANGGTCAATTTTGGAACCTATTCTCTCAATTAGTCAAGGCAAGGCAAACCCTAGAGCTAGATTCGTTTTACATTTCAACGATGAAATGTAAGTTGATGATAAAATAGTGGTCAAGAATAATATATTCTTTTGGCTGTTAATGGGAAGTCGGAGGAAATTTTAATCATAGGATGGTAGCATTTTCCTTTAAAAAAAGAGTTAGTGAATCCAATGAGCTTGAGTCACCCGGGCCGGCCCAGTGTTGGTTTTACAAAGAAAAATGTTACTGGTTCTCTACTAGCCATTTTTTATTTTGTCGAAGATTTCAATATTAACAATAGGGCCGGTGGTGGTTCTATAGAAACTGGAGGACTTAGCTAGGTTGGTGGACATAAGTGCGGCTTCAACTTTATCTACATATCTCATATATATATATATATATATATATATGCATAGTAAAAATGAAATTTATGGGTTACCCACCACCTTAGATAGATACTAAATAGATAGATCTGTAATTTAAATATATGCATGGGATGTTAATTTCAAGATAACTACAATCCAGCAACATTTAGACAAACGATCCTAGCCAAAAAAGTAAGTATTAATCCATGGAGCTAGGTAGGGAGGTTAGGTTTGGACTTGGACACCCTTCAAGTATAAGACAAGTGCTCAACAATAAACACCAGGCCAACAAGATTTTTTAAACGTGTGTCGTCGAATCCACCAATGTGAACGACTCCGTACTGCCCCCACAAAACCATCAAAATGATCGATCCACATCCACTGTTTTCTCTCTTTCTACTAATTATAATTAATTAATANATCACTATCGTTATCTTATTTTTATATTTATTATCATTACCATCATCATCCCACTACGACCCGTCACTCACCGTCAGCACCCATCACTACCCATTGTCACCCACCATTGCCACTAACCACTGTCACCTACTCCAACACACCTACCACCACCAACTGTCATCGCCCACCATTGCAGCCATCCACTGTCACCTATCTCCACCATGCTTAACATTGCCGCCATTCATCACTACTCATAACACTGTCGCCTAGAAGCACCTATCGTCGCCCCACTACCACCATTATTACCACCACCACCATCGTCACCGTCCCACCACCACCACTGCTAACTACCATCACCGTCGTCCACCACCACTGTTGTCACCCACTGCTGCCATTATCATTATCGTCACTTAAAATCCACCACCACAATCACAATTGCCACCCACAGTTACTACCACCACCACCACCACAGTTGTTGTCTTACCCACCACAACCATCACTGTCTCCCACCACCACTCACCCTTACTACAATCGGTANAATCTTTTTATATTATAATATAATAATGAGGGTCATTAATTCATTATCATTCTTTCTTCGGGGCCACGCCACGCCAGAACCTCATGCTACTGACCCTATGCCAACTTCTTATTCAGTGGCGGAGGGACACAAGGGCCAGGGGATCAGGCCCACCCTCAATTTTTTGGAATTTTTTATATTAATATATATATTATTTTGTTAAATATTTTTTAAAATAATTTTATTGTGTCAATCTTAATATTTTTTATATAAGTTAACATAAAATGACCGAGCATATTACACACGCTTTAACCATGTTTGCATATATTTTAGACATATTGAAACTTATTTTATAAANATTTTTTTTGCTAACTTTCAGCGTCTTTTTATTCATCAGACTAATTAGATGTAATACCAACAGTTTACGTGGCTTGACTTGTTAACAAATTATTTTTTTTCTAAACTATGAACTTNATAATATTATTCAAATCTTAAAAGATAAACAAAATAATTTTTATTATTAGCGGTTAAGATCTTGTTAAATTTTACTTTAAAATTAATCAACAACTAATATTAATACTCCAAATTTAATATGAAAAATAGAGTTTTAAGGGTATGTTTTGGATGATTTCTTTTTAATACTTATAACCTTTCATACGTACTTTAAAAAAAAAAAGTATTTGAAAGCCGCCCCCACCACCCCACCACAATCATTACTACCACCATCGCCACCCCACCATAACCACTGTTGTCACCCTACCACACCCATCGCCCAACTACCTCCGTCACTGCCAACACTACTGCCACCCCACCATCACCTATTCCACAATAACCACCACCACTACCCCATTAGTGCCCCACCACCACCACCACCGTTGCCGCCACCTTACCACCACCGCCCCTACCACATCACCTCCACTGCCCCCAACCACCATTATCATTATCACCTATATCATAAATGATTACAACCAGTTGTCATCATTTATCACAACTATCACCTTCTCCTATCATCAGCACTGTTGTCCACCATTTCTACCATTGCCCGCCCCCACTATAACTAGNCTACCACCATTACAACCAGTTGTCATCATTTATCACAACTATCACCTTCTCCTATCATCAGCACTGTTGTCCACCATTTCTACCATTGCCCGCCCCCACTATAACTAGTGTTTAAATTCATTTATTTCTCCTCTATCTTTGTAATTTGATNCATAAATGATTACAACCAGTTGTCATCATTTATCACAACTATCACCTTCTCCTATCATCAGCACTGTTGTCCACCATTTCTACCATCGCCCGCTCCCACTATAACTAGTGTTTAAATTCATTTATTTCTCCTCTATCTTTGTAATTTGATTTTAGATGTAAATACAAATATGTTTATTGTTGATTTGTTTTATTACTCTGTGCCTTCAGGCACAGGGAATAACTAGTCTATATAATAAAGTACAATATAATTCAAATCTCAAAAGATAAACAAAGTGATTTTTGCTATTCGTGATTAAGATCGTTTTAAATTTTACTTTAAAGTTAATTTAACGACTAATATTAACACTATAAATTTAATAAGAAAAATAGGTCTTAAGAGTATGTTTGGNAATAAAAAAAACCAACATTATCCTCAAAGAATTTTCTCAAGAATAAAATGTGAACTATAACAACATTTTCTTCCTATTGATTACATTAAAATAATATAGTTATTTTTTATGCCCTACCCTCTTAATTTTAGACTGTGACAAGGCTTCGACAGGATCATGAACCCAACCTAGACCCGAATCCGACTTTAAATTCGAACCCAGATCCTAACCCTAATGCTATACCCAACCCTAGATCTGAACCCAAATCCTAATGCTACTCCTGGATATGGACCAGACCTCGGGTGGAGGTGGATGAGACAGTGGTAGCTAGCGATGGTGACAATGTGTGTCGGTAGTTGGGAACAGTGTCAGCCCAAGAGGAAGAAAATGTTGGGGCTCAATGTGAAATTTTATCCCATATTATTAGACATAAATAGTGAGTTTTAATTTGAGAACTTTATACATTTTGATTATTGAATTAGCAATAGAAAGTACATGGAACGAAGTCCACTATCAACCAATAAACTAAAATATTAATTTTTAAAACATGTCCCCAAATTGAGTAAAAGAAATAGTATTGTCAAGTTTTTAAAATCTTTTATAGCAAATTTTAGGGTCCGAAGTTGAACTTGTTTTTTTTTTAAAAAAAAATAAAATCATTTCTAATGTTTGTAATATGTGGAAATTATATGTTATCACATAATAAAATATTTTTAATTCTCTTATTATTAAAAATCAACTGTCTAGCTAATTGTTTATCAGCTAATAGTTACAAATTTTGACTTTATTTCTTTTAGATTAAATTTGAGAACATTTCTAATCTGGGTTAGATTTTTAATTAATTATTTTTTAAAAGTGCACAAATGACCATAGAACAACGAGAGTTGGAATATGTAACTTTTCGAAATTAATTGTAACTATAATTGCCTTGCTAAATTTTGATTCTTTAAAAATAACTATGATTCTCTACTGTTCAACTCCATCAAAATTTTACTTTTAGATAGCTTCTGAAAAGTCCCATTAGATTCTATTTTACAGTTAGGCTAAATTTTAATTCTCTTTAACTTCAACTAATAATAAATTTAATTATTGTATTTGGTCAAAAATTCAATCTCTGTTAATAAAATTATTGAAAAGTTCAATTTTGGAACCTATTCTCTCTATTAATCAAGGCAAGGCAAACCCTAAAGCTAGATTCGTTTTAAATTTCAACGATAAAATGTAAGTTGATGATAAAATAGTGGTCAAGAATAATATATTCTTTTGACTGTTAATGGGAAGTTGGAGGAAATTTTAATCGTAGGATGGCAGCATTTTCCTTTAAAAAAAGAGTTAGTGAATCCAATGAGCTTGAGTCACCCGGGCCGGCCCAGTGTGGGTTTTACAAAGAAAAATGTTACTGGTTCTCTACTAGCCATTTTTTATTTTGTCGAAGATTTCAAGATATTAACAATAGGGCCGGTGGTGGTTCTATAGAAACTGGAGGCTTTAGCTAGGTTGGTGGACATAAGTGCGGCTTCAACTTTATCTACATATCTCATATATATATATATATATATATGCATAGTAAAAATGAAATTTATGGGTTACCCACCACCTTAGATAGATACTAAATAGATAGATCTGTAATTTAAATATATGCATGGGATGTTAATTTCAAGATAACTACAATCCAGCAACATTTAGACAAACGATCCTAGCCAAAAAAGTAAGTATTAATCCATGGAGCTAGGTAGGGAGGTTAGGTTTGGACTTGGACACCCTTCAAGTATAAGACAAGTGCTCAACAATAAACACCAGGCCAACAAGATTTTTTAAACGTGTGTCGTCGAATCCACCAATGTGAACGACTCCGTACTGCCCCCACAAAACCATCAAAATGATCGATCCACATCCACTGTTTTCTCTCTTTCTACTAATTATAATTAATTAATATAGTTTATGAGTTAGTGGATGCAGGTCAACATCTTCTCCTCGTCAGAAATTACCCACTATCGGAATTAATTATATGATATTCTTTTTATATTATAATATAATAATAATGAGGGTCATTAATTCATTATCATTCTTGCTTCGGGGCCACGCCACGCCACGCCAGAACCTCATGCTACTGACCCTATGCCAACTTCTTATTCAGTGGCGGAGGGACACAAGGGCCAGGGGATCAGGCCCACCCTCAATTTTTTGGAATTTTTTATATTAATATATATATTATTTTGTTAAATATTTTTTAAAATAATTTTATTGTGTCAATCTTAATATTTTTTATATAAGTTAACATAAAATGACCGAGCATATTACACACGCTTTAACCATGTTTGCATATATTTTAGACATATTGAAACTTATTTTATAAATTTTTTTTATATAAAAAATTACAAACTTCTTTAAAATTAATATTGAATCAAAAGTAAGATTATTATATGATAAAATATAGGATTATTTTATAAGTATATAAGAAACATGTTCATAAAATAAAGTAAAAATCTATATAATAAAATATAATATTATTCAAATCTTAAAAGATAAACAAAATAATTTTTATTATTAGCGGTTAAGATCTTGTTAAATTTTACTTTAAAATTAATCAACAACTAATATTAATACTCCAAATTTAATATGAAAAATAGAGTTTTAAGGGTATGTTTTGGATGATTTCTTTTTAATACTTATAACCTTTCATACGTACTTTAAAAAAAAAAAGTATTTGAAAGCCGCCCCCACCACCCCACCACAATCATTACTACCACCATCGCCACCCCACCATAACCACTGTTGTCACCCTACCACACCCATCGCCCAACTACCTCCGTCACTGCCAACACTACTGCCACCCCACCATCACCTATTCCACAATAACCACCACCACTACCCCATTAGTGCCCCACCACCACCACCACCGTTGCCGCCACCTTACCACCACCGCCCCTACCACATCACCTCCACTGCCCCCAACCACCATTATCATTATCACCTATATCAACCACCATTACAACCAGTTGTCATCATTTATCACAACTATCACCTTCTCCTATCATCAGCACTGTTGTCCACCATTTCTACCATTGCCCGCTCCCACTATAACTAGTGTTTAAATTCATTTATTTCTCCTCTATCTTTGTAATTTGATTTTAGATGTAAATACAAATATGTTTATTGTTGATTTGTTTTATTACTCTGTGCCTTCAGGCACAGGGAATAACTAGTCTATATAATAAAGTACAATATAATTCAAATCTCAAAAGATAAACAAAATGATTTTTGTTATTCGTGATTAAGATCGTTTTAAATTTTACTTTAAAGTTAATTTAACGACTAATATTAACACTATAAATTTAATAAGAAAAATAGGTCTTAAGAGTATGTTTGGAATAACTTTTTAAAAGTATTTTCTAATAATTATTTCACATAAATACTTTTTTTTTAAAAATTAATATTTGAAACCACCTCACCACTACCTCTACCACCCCCCCCCACCGTTCCACCACCACCACCACCACCACTACCACTACTACCACTACCACTACAACTACCACCCCCAACCCCCACCAACACCACGACTGCCACCGTCACCACCTTACTACCACCATCACCACTTCTATTGCTCCACCACCATCATAACCATTACCACCACCGCCAACCACTATCACCACCACCCCACCATCATCACTACCACTACCACCATTGTCCCACCACCACCACCATCCCTAATCACCATTTTTGTCGCACCTTGCCACCAATGGTACTGTCCCACTATCACCCCCACTGCCCCACCACCACCCCTATGACCATTACAACTATCACCACCATTGTCAACCCACCATCGTCACTGGCCCACGTTCACCCCCACCCCACCCTCACTGCCCCACTACCACCACCACCACTATTGTCATCCACTACCGATTACTACCATCGTCTTCCATGACCACCACTCATCACTATCGTTATCTTATTTTTATATTTATTATCATTACCATCATCATCCCACTACGACCCGTCACTCACCGTCAGCACCCATCACTACCCATTGTCACCCACCATTGCCACTAACCACTGTCACCTACTCCAACACACCTACCACCACCAACTGTCATCGCCCACCATTGCAGCCATCCACTGTCACCTATCTCCACCATGCTTAACATTGCCGCCATTCATCACTACTCATAACACTGTCGCCTAGAAGCACCTATCGTCGCCCCACTACCACCATTATTACCACCACCACCATCGTCACCGTCCCACCACCACCACTGCTAACTACCATCACCGTCGTCCACCACCACTGTTGTCACCCACTGCTGCCATTATCATTATCGTCACTTAAAATCCACCACCACAATCACAATTGCCACCCACAGTTACTACCACCACCACCACCACAGTTGTTGTCTTACCCACCACAACCATCACTGTCTCCCACCACCACTCACCCTTACTACAATCGGTAATTAAATTTTTTTATCTCTATTCTATGTTTATGATTTAATTTTGGGTGTGAATACAAATATATTGACCATTTTTTTATTACTCTATACCTTAAGGCACGAAGAATAATTAGTAAATAAATATTTGAACTTGAAAAAATTCACATATAAATATTGTAATTTCATGTGATTACTTGCATAATAAAATCGAAGAAGAGACTGAGATAAAGTTAAAGAGAAACAAAAAGATAAGAATATGCAATTGGTAACTGTGCAAACCTCACACAAACTATTTCTTGCCTTTATATTAACTCCCAAGAGCCGATGACAATGTTGTCCATGATTTTTTTTGCTAACTTTCAGCGTCTTTTTATTCATCAGACTAATTAGATGTAATACCTACAGTTTACGTGGCTTGACTTGTTAACAAATTATTTTTTTTCTAAACTATGAACTTCAACTGGTCTTTAATATATGTTTTAATCTAGTTTATTGTAGTAGACTCTTATGTGATTAATATATTTTTGGGTATAATTTATGATTTTATTTTTGTTTGTACTCTTAATTTAAATGTGAAATTACTTGTAATTGGCCTATGATTAATTTTTAATTTTCAACAATTGAACTCTATCTAAACAAATATAAATTTATTATTATATTTTTATTGATTAAAAAATATTAATTAAATTTTGAAATTAAAATGCTCAATATATGAAAAGTGGTGTTTAACACCACTTTTAATTTATATATGTTTCAAACTCAAACTCAAACTCAAACTCAGCTGATCAATACTTAAGTCTATTAATTAATAGTACTACAACACCTATTTATACTGTATTAAGATAATTTCCTTCCTTTATTCCTTTATTAACTACTTTCGTACGTTGTGGGTTGAAACTCACAGCTGAACCTCAAGAACATACACCAGCCATTGATTGAGGTTAGGGCTGGTAGTCTAAAGAGTTCGAACCGAGTTTAAAAAATTTGTTTCTTAATCGAGTTTAAAAAATTATTTAAGTTCAGCTCATTTTTTAAATAAGTCGAACCTGAACGAGCAAAAACCAAGTTGAGTTCGAGTTGAGTTCAAGTATTTGTACAAAAATGAGTCGAGCTTATCGAGTTTGAGTTGAACTTATAGGACTTGTGTTCTGAATGAACTTAAAAACTTGTTCAAGTTCGAACTCATTTAGAAAATGAATCGAACCTGAACGAGCTAAACCCAAGCTGAACTCAAACAAAGTCTGAGTAGCTTAGTTTGATTAACAACTTTACTTGAGATTATGAAGTCATCAACATCTCTACTTAAAATTAGAAAATAAATTCAAATGAAAATCCGATAAAAACGAGTGTGATTCTTCATAATAAAGTTCATTTTGGAATTGATTACACTTGATTTGAGGGAGATTCTCTTTCCCTTTTAATTAAGTTGGTGTCTCTAGCTCAAGCTCACCATTAATTCCAGTTCGTTTAATGGCCATTGCTGGAAACCATATCAAGTTGCAAACATCTATATGTATGCAGTTGTCTCAAACTACTATTGATATATAGTTTCTGTGCGTTCAGATTTTTACACAATAGTAGAAGTAGGAACAGATCTCTCCCACGATGAACTACGATTTGACAAGATAGTAATTCTGACGAAACGGGAATAGGTTCGGCAGGATAAAGTGAACCAAGGTGGTAGTGAAGGTTTGCTTTCAGGATGTCTGATCACCTCTGGCTGAGATTTGACCCATCTGAACGCAGGTTCCGGCAACAAGAAATAAGTTGAGAGGGATAAAGAGGCCCTAAGGACTGGTTTATGAATTGTATGTTGGGTCGCCTGACCGGTCCTGAAAGACTATAGGGGGATCCTGTAACACAGAAAAACTGGTTAGAAGGGTGTCGGAGTGCTCCCCCGCGTATCTCCTCCGATGATCAAGTCAGTTTTTTGAGAAAGGGGAAGAAGAAAGTACTGTGTAGTTCTCTAGAGAAGTTTTTTGCATACTTTTGCGATGCATTTTTGAGATCTATTTATACCTTCAAAAGCTCATGATTGCTAATAGTCCATCCAGCAGGTATTTGTCAGAGATAGGGTAGTGTACCTCTCACTTTTATGAGGAATGGGCATTGCTTTAACTGATCGGGATGCTGAACATTTAATGCTCACTCCTCGGTCTACCGAGCATTTGATTTCCCTTTTCTCGGCAAGGATGCATTAAATGTCCAGGCATGAAAGTCTTTAATGCACTTCACTTCTCGGCCCTATGCCTTAATTGTTGTCTCATTAGGAGGAGGATTCATTAAATGCTTACTTGTTCTAGTCACGTGTCAGCAGGGGTATCCAGGTCTTTTTGCTACTGATTTGATATCACATTCTACTCGCCCACTCCTCCTTGATTGTATGTTCTGCATTCCTGCGCCTCCTGACACCATGGAGCAGAGCATCTTCATGATATCTAGCCTAACTTGGCCTATGCTAGTCATCTTTCAATCATTAGCTTTTATAGAAACAGAAGAGAAGTGGGATACAACGTGTAGAAGGAACACCTCGGCACCAAGGGATATTTGCCTACTTCGAGGTAAAGGGCTTACACCGAGCTGAGGATATATGTGTAAATCACGTTGATTGGGAGGTCCCTCGGCTCCGAGCATTGTCACGTCGGCAGAAGGGGATGAGTGACGCCGAGGACACGTGACCATACCTGCTGGGAACGTAAAGATGCCGAGGACAAGTGTTGCTGATATGTCTCCTTCTAGAAATGTCTCATCAACTACCCCCAACCCTTTGATCTTCTGACGCAGGGGAGACGTGTCGTCAGAAGGCAAAGGGTTTTGTAAATGTCCCAACCATCTCATCATTACTCCCAGCCGTTTTTTGTCGCTTTGGAGATTGTGCGCATTAAATGCGTCATTTAGTGTTTCGTGCTCAATGATGGGGACAATTATTATATAAACTGAACCCCTTTACTCTTTGTACACTTTTAGTTTATTTGAAAAAAAGTTACACATTACTTTCTTCTTCCATTCTCTCAAAGAACTGACTTGATTGTCGGAGGGGATACGTCGTAGAGTACTTCGACACTCTTCTAATCGATTTTTCTGTGTTACAGGATTCTCCTATAGTCTTTCAGGACCGGTCAGGCGACCCAACATACAATTTATCACCAGTCCTTAGGGTCCCTTTGTCCCTCTCAACCTACTTCTTATTGTCGAAACCTACGTTCAGATGGGTCAAATCTCAGCCAGAGGCAATCAAACATCCTGAAAGCAAATCTTCACTACCACCCTGGTTCCCTTTGTTCTGCTGAACCTATTTCTGTTTTGTCAAAATTATTATCTTAAAAAATTATAGTTCATCGTGGAAGAGATCTGTTCCAACTTCTATTATTTTGTGTAAAAATCTGCACGCCGCCAGACTAACATATGCGTAGACGTGCGTATGTGCTGAACGTACAGAGCATGTTCATGATCTGTTTTATGGGATCCGAAATTTAATTGCACATGTACAAGAGAGCATGCAAGAAGATGAAAGATATAGACCATGGGATTGGGGGGTCCGGTCATTTTCAGCCAACTTTATGCACCNGATCCGAAATTTAATTGCACATGTACAAGAGAAGATGAAAGATATAGACCATGGGATTGGGGGGTCCGGTCATTCTCAGCCAACTTTATGCACCGGCCGGTTGTTGCATCAATTAATAGCTGGCACAAGAATGATGACAGGTAACAACCCACCCGCACCCCCACCCCCACGCCCACCCGCATGCTAAATTAAATTAAATATCCACAAATACCAACCAAATTAATATCCAGGTGGAAATGTGGGTTTGATATTGGGTTTTGTACTGCATGACTCCATGATTGATTGCTGTCCTCCACCAACCATACCACTTTGCCAGCGGGCATTTCTATCGATCTGAATTCTGAAAGGACATTGCTGACTAGATTTTGGTACAACTTGGCAATCAGACCAATGGTAAATCAATATAAGGGGATGTTTCGATTGGATAGAAAAAGAAAAACAATCAGGGCTGGCTTAGCTTAGAAAGCAGCTTAAACCAATTTTCCAATAAAAAAACAAAAGAGTTTGCTGATGTCCTACTAATATATTTAAAATTGGAGATTCCCCCCTTCGCAACACCATTGATATGATCTTCAGGATTTGTGCTCCCTACAAGGTCTGCGTGCCAAGGGAAAGGGAGAATACAAATTTGGATGGACCCACCCGCCANTTTGTGCTCCCTACAAGGTCTGCGTGCCAAGGGAAAGGGAGAATACAAATTTGGATGGACCCACCCGCCAGAAGGAGCAACAAAGATCTGATGTACACAGAAATAATTTAAACATAATTGACTAATTAATATCGGAAAAGTAATAAATAGATAGATAGATAGATGTATACAAAAATAATTTCAACATCAATATTGACTAATTTGATTTATTTCTTATAGGAGGAATAGGAAATCAAAACAAGGCATGGCCAATGGCCATGATAGAGGAATATGAGAATTTTGAATCTATATTAATTATATCCTCATATATATATATATATAATAAAATAGTTTATAATTCAAATTTTAAAAAATAAATAAAATAATTTTTATTTTTCGCAGTTCAAATTACTTTAAATTTTACTTTAAATTTAATCTAACGACTAATATTAACACCCTAAAATTAATATGAAAAATAGTTCTTAAGGGTGTGTTTAAAATGATTTTTTAATATTAACACCCGAAAGTACTTTTAAGAATTATTTCTCATAAGTATTTTTTTTTAAAAAAATAGTGTTTGAAACCGCTTCACTATTACCTCAACCACCCCCACCGCCACCACAACTACCTCTACCACCATCACCATCACCACTGCAATCACAACCACTGTCACCACCACCATAGCCACCATCGTCATCGTTGTCGTCACCACACCACCACCACCACTACAATTGTTACCGTGGCTGCCATCACCACCATGATCACTGCTACCCACCACAACTATCACCGTCTCCTACCACCATCACCACCGCGCACCACCTCTTAACTCCATTACAACTGCTGTTTAAATTCATATATCTCTCATTTATGTTTGTGATTTGATTTTGAATATGAATACAAATATGTTTATTATTTATTATTTTTTATTATTTTGTATTTTCAAACACATATAATAACTAGTCTTTTTGTAATATATCACCATCACATTTTTAGATAAATATTTATTTTTAGCTATACATACAATACAAATACAAATGTTGAAATCAGCATACACGTGGTGGTGTGCAAGTAAAAGAGACAATTATGTCCCACAAAACCACAATGAGTCAGGCAGAGGCTAATGGATTTTACAAGTTTCTTGATACGGACACCAACACTAAATATGTAGTCAATTAAGACAAACATCATATCAAATTACATAATCAATACTAAATTTTCTTCTTCCATTCTTATTCTCATCATCGCACTTTTCTTCCATTGGCCGCACCACCCCACACCACACCACACCCCGTGATAGTCGCTGGTTGTATTATTGTAAGAGCATCTACAACCTTTATCATTTTTTAGATTTAAATTTCAGTTTGGATGAAAAAAATCTTTTAAATATTTTTTCAAGTCTATACCTAAATTCATACTAAATTAAAAGAAAACTCAAATTTTTATTCAAATTATCAATAATTAAATTTCACTCTCCTTTAAAATTAAATTTAAATTTCTTTATTGAAATACTTTGTATTAAATTAAGTTTTTTACTCAAATATTAACTTAAAATTTTAATAAAAATTTAAATCAAGATTAAAAATAATTTAATCTGAACCAGCCCAATAATCAAAAACTAATTTGTGCCGCTAAATTGGTTGAACTTTAGCCGGACCCGCCTACCCATCCACATTTGTTTTTTCTGACTTTATGCAATTTTTTCAGGATATGAGCCCTCGAATCCAGATGGATCTAATTCACTCCTCCGTGAGCCGAAATACCTTATGGTAAAAAAAAAATCCCTTCTATTGAATTTTTCCTTAGTTTTACCCATGTATAATCACACACTATTTATAAATGAGTCTCTCAATTATTTATGGTGATTGATATATCATTCAATAAAATTAAAGAAAAATACATTCAAGAAGATCTCAATCCTTTGAGTATTATTTACTATCATCTAATCCCCATTCTATCATGAAAATAATAAATAGACTCTCAAAAAAAGATCTAAAGTAAGTGGATGTTGTTAATTTAACTACTAAAATTATAAAAATATTCATGAAAAGAGAGAAAGAGGGGAGGGGGGGTGTTAAGGAAAGTCGATTTTTTGAAGGGGTACTCCACGTTTTGAATGGTGAAGAAGCATTGCATTGGGGGGGGGGGTTGTCTATGTGAAAAATGGAGAATAAGGGTTGGGAGAAGGGGGATGTGGACAGGTGTGGTCAGGTGGGAGCGAGGGAGAACATAAAGAGAGAAGGTCCATCTGAGTTGAATTTAGGATTTTTCAGAAGTTGGTACACTAAATTAGATTTAGTGGTCAAAGAGTATATAACAAAAAATATTTTATAAAATAATCCGCTTGTGATATAGAAAAGACTTGAATATCCTTTAATATATAACAGTTTTTCAAAACTCATAATAAATCATATCCACAAACTCTCAGTCTCTCTCTCATTCCCTTATTTCCTTTTTTTTTAGGGATATGTTTAAAAATTTTTGGTAGGGATATGTTTCTCCATAACTCTTAGTCCACTTGTGTTATAATATATATATATATATATATATATAGGAGTTCTAATAAAACAAAAACCTAAAATTTAAGAAAATCAAAACTCATAATAAATTCTCTCAATTTTTTAGGGATATATTTCAAAATTTTTGAAAACTTTTAAAATTTGACAACTAAAATTAAAGTATTTAAATTATCGTATCTTATAAAAAGTACTAAAATTAAAAAATTTTGATTTTACATTAGATTTAATTTGGTCGTGTACACACACACATATATATAAGAGTTCTAATATGATAAAAACCTAAAATTTAGGATTTTTACAAAAAAATAATACTATGAAGTCACACTATAAAGCCTAATTTATATTACTCCTATATTGTTTTGCTATACCGTATTAATACTTTTTAAATTTGTATAATTCTTAAGCCCTAGTTTCTATTACTCCTACACTATTTTGTCACATTGTGTTGATACACTTTAAATTTTTGTAAATATATCATAATCATATTGTTGAACACTTTTTTTCTATTGGTGATTGTATTTGATTTTTTGTTAGGGTAAATTACATGTATTTGATATTATGGTTGTGTATGTACAAATATTAGGCATTTAATTTCATAAACTCTTTATTGTCATGCTATATTGACACACTTTTAGATTATAAAATAATTTTATGTACACCATGTAATTATGAATTGAATAAATTCATAGTATCTGTGTAGTCCTGAAGAAACCACTACGAAAATAACATATAGAAGAAGAAAAACATAATATAGAATTCAAATATCATCAATTATTGTAGTGTTCGGTATTTAAAAATGAAACTACAAATAAAAAAAATTATAAAACACAAAAATATTAAAATTAACAAACAATCATTTAAAAGAAGATAAGTTAACAAAAAAAAATGACCACTCAACACAGTAAGTATTAATGAATACGAAAACTGTGAAAACAAAAAAAAAAATAAAATTGAAACCAATAGTCTGTGGAATGAACAAAAAAGAAGAAGAAAGAAAACATAAGTTCAACATAATAATATATGAACGTTGTAGAAGAAATAATACAATATGTTTGAAGTTTTCTGTGTCCGTCAGAGAATAATAAGGATGATAGATTTGAGCTTTTTCTGAACGTTAATAGCTAATAATTTAGAGAAGAAGAAGAGAGAGATATTTATTGGCAACGATAATGACAAAAAAAAAAAATCAAAATAACATAGATATACACAATCCACGTTATATGCAAATCTTGTGATAATATAATTCTTACATTATATTAGGAAATCTTTAATAAAGTAAAACAAAATTAAAAGTCTAATTAACTACAAAAAAAAATATTCATGATTTAAAGGAGGGTAAATATGTTAAAAGATAATTACAAAAAATTAAATTGTGTACTTGGATACAATTTAGTTCTAAAAATATAGACTTAATAACTTAATATTAAGAGCAATATAATTTTGACAAATAATTTTAATTTCGTATACCCTTTATAATTTCCCGTTAAATTTAAATGGTTTGATGGGCTTTTGCTCGTGAGAGATTAATTAGTATATTGATTGAAAAAGAGAGATCAATTATCTGCATTCTTAGGAGGAAGAAAGAGAAAGGAAAGAGAAAAGAGAAAATTATTTGTTTAAAGATTGGTATTATGGTCATAAAGTATGTCAATTTGGAAATTATTTTTGTGATGATAAAGTAATGAATAGTGGTTGAAGTGATGCAATTGAAAGGGATGTAATGGTCAATTTCAATTCTTCTAGAGGGACAATGACAAATAGGCCATAGTTGAGGGCATTATGGGGGAGAAATGATAATAGGCTATATAGAGTAGAGGAGGAGGGGATTGTTGTATTCTAATTAACCCTCACAGTCACAGGCTGTACCATATTTTGACATAACCACTTTATCTTAGCTTAATATCCTAATTTTTGATTATAAATCTTCTTGCAGTTGCAGACCGTATGATTCTCGACGTGCAATGTACGTCACAATGGATCTTTCTCTGTCTCTGCTCTCTCTCACACTCACACACACATTATGATTTCTTCTTCGGAGAGCCTCACATTATGATTTTATTCTCCATGAGCCTGTTTGTTTTGAGTATTAAATTTGAATTGTATTAAAAATTATTTTTATTCTACTCATATCTAATGATATATTATACTTGGTCTTAAATTTTTATCTTATCCTTCCCCTTATTTGTTTGTTTAATAAATATTATAGTGAGTCTTACAAACAACCATCTATTCTATCATATCTTATATAACAAATATATCATTTTATCCTTAACATCATCCATTCCATTTAAAATAATTTAAAAAAAAAAAATTAAAAAAAACCGGTGACACTGTACACTTAATCCTAATACAAAAGAAAAAATTCAAAATAATATTTTTTTAAATTTTTTTTTAAAAAAAATCGATAACACCGTACGCTTAAACATAATACAAAAAAAAAAAATTCAAAATAATTTTTTTAAAAAAAAAACCTTAAAAAAAAACCGTTAACACCGTACGCTTAAATATAATATAAGAAAAAAATTTAAAATAATTTAAAAAAAAAACAGTTAACATCGTATGCTTAAACATAATAAAAAGAAAAAATTTAAAATAATTTTTTTGAAAAAAATTAAAAAAAAAAACCGTTAACACCTTACGCTTAAACATAGTAAAATAAAATAATTTAAAATAATTTTTTTTAAAAAAAATTGTTAACACTGTACACTTAAACATAATATAAAAAAAAAAAAATTAAAAAAAATGGTGATATCGTACGCTTAAATATAATATAAGAAAAAAATTCAAAATAAATTTTTTATATGTGAACTCTTCACATAGGAAGACATTTGTGTTATTTTATTCTCTTATACCTTCATTTAATTTGTATCAAGAATATAATATGAACAGGTAGGTGATATTGCTTAGCATCGTATACAAGACATAAGAGTTACTATTCATACAGGGTCAGTACTATGACCCAAAAAATAATAAAGAGTAAAAATTGTTAAATAAATAAAATATAAGATAGACTTCAAGCACAATTTTTTTTATACCACCTCCTTATACCACTCAAATACCTCAAACAAACAGCCCATGCTTGCTATACTCCTCCGTTCGAGCAATTCCCACTGCCCCCACAGGATCACCCGGCCTAGCGTGGGGGGTGGTGTTGGCTCACACGTTATCCCTCATGCAAAAAGTAAAAGAACAGGAGAAAATAAACTATACCAGCATTTTGGATAGAAAACTATTATTTGAATAAAAAATATTGATATTTTTTTGTTAACTCTTTTCATCACAATTATTTAATAAATAATAAATTTTAATAAATATTGAGACTCATAAATAAATCAATGATAATAATATTAAGATTCAATAAATCTTTACAATATTTTTAATTTAAATAGTCCGTTAAGATAATAGTATAAAAGTATATGCGATTTNCAAAAGAGTTTGCTGATGTCCTACTAATATATTTAAAATTGGAGATTCCCCCCTTCCCAACACCATTGATATGATCCTCAGGATTTGTGCTCCCTACAAGGTCTGCGTGCCAAGGGAAAGGGAGAATACAAATTTGGATGGACCCACCCGCCGNTGCGTGCCAAGGGAAAGGGAGAATACAAATTTGGATGGACCCACCCGCCGGAAGGAGCAACAAAGATCTGATGTACACAGAAATAATTTAAACATAATTGACTAATTAATATCGGAAAAGTAATAAATAGATAGATGTATACAAAAATAATTTCAACATCAATATTGACTAATTTGATTTATTTCTTATAGGAGGAATAGGAAATCAAAACAAGGCATGGCCAATGGCCATGATAGAGGAATATGAGAATTTTGAATCTATATTAATTATATCCTCATATATATATATATATAATAAAATAATTTATAATTTAAATTTTAAAAATAAATAAAATAATTTTTATTTTTCGCAGTTCAAATTATTTTAAATTTTACTTTAAATTTAATCTAACGACTAATATTAACACCATAAAATTAATATGAAAAATAGTCCTTAAGGGTGTGTTTGAAATGATTTTTTAATATTAACACCCGAAAGTACTTTTAAAAATTATTTCTCATAAGTATTTTTTTTTAAAAAAATAGTGTTTGAAACCGCTTCACCATTAACTCAACCACCCCCACTGCCACCACAACTACCTCTACCACCATCACCATCACCACTGCAATCACAACCACCGTCACCACCACCATAGCCACCATCGTCATCGCTGTCGTCACCACACCACCACCACCACTACAATTGTTACCGTGGCTGTCATCACCACCATGATCATTACTACCCACCACAACCATCACCGTCTCCTACCAACCATCATCACCGCGCACCACCTCTTAACTCCATTACAACTGCTGTTTAAATTCATATATCTCTCATTTATGTTTGTAATTTGATTTTGAATATGAATACAAATATGTTTATTATTTATTATTTTTTATTATTTTGTGTTTTCAAACACATATAATAACTAGTCTTTTTGTAATATATCACCATCACATTTTTAGATAAATATTTATTTTTAGCTATACATACAATACAAATACAAATGTTGAAATCAGCATACACGTGGTGGTGTGCAAGTAAAAGAGACAATTATGTCCCACAAAACCACAATGAGTCAG
Organism: Ilex paraguariensis; assembly: GCA_963454935.2. Classification (NCBI taxonomy): domain Eukaryota; kingdom Viridiplantae; phylum Streptophyta; class Magnoliopsida; order Aquifoliales; family Aquifoliaceae; genus Ilex; species Ilex paraguariensis. Next base: position 488,885 of record CAUOFW020003325.1, on the reverse strand, counting down.
GCAGAGGCTAATGGATTTTACAAGTTTCTTGATACGGACACCAACACTAAATATGTAGTCAATTAAGACAAACATCATATCAAATTACATATTCAATACTAAATTTTCTTCTTCCATTCTTATTCTCATCATCGCACTTTTCTTCCATTGGCCGCACCACCCCACACCACACCACACCCCGTGATAGTCGTTGGTTGTATTATTGTAAGAGCATCTACAACCTTTATCATTTTTTAGATTTAAATTTCAGTTTGGATGAAAAAAATCTTTTAAATATTTTTTCAAGTCTATACCTAAATTCATACTAAATTAAAAGAAAACTCAAATTTTTATTCAAATTATCAATAATTAAATTTCACTCTCCTTTAAAATTAAATTTAAATTTCTTTATTGAAATGCTTTGTATTAAATTAAGTTTTTTACTCAAATATTAACTTAAAATTTTAATAAAAATTTAAATCAAGATTAAAAATAATTTAATCTGAAACCAGCCCAATAATCAAAAACTAATTTGTGCCGCTAAATTGGTTGAACTTTAGCCGGACCCGCCTACCCATCCACATTTGTTTTTTCCGACTTTATGCAATTTTTTCAGGATATGAGCCTCGAATTCAGGTGGATCTANATATATATATATATATATATATATAGGAGTTCTAATAAAACAAAAACCTAAAATTTAAGAAAATCAAAACTCATAATAAATTCTCTCAATTTTTTAGGGATATATTTCAAAATTTTTGAAAACTTTTAAAATTTGACAACTAAAATTAAAGTATTTAAATTATCGTATCTTATAAAAAGTACTAAAATTAAAAAATTTTGATTTTACATTAGATTTAATTTGGTCGTGTACACACACACATATATATAAGAGTTCTAATATGATAAAAACCTAAAATTTAGGATTTTTACAAAAAAATAATACTATGAAGTCACACTATAAAGCCTAATTTATATTACTCCTATATTGTTTTGCTATACCGTATTAATACTTTTTAAATTTGTATAATTCTTAAGCCCTAGTTTCTATTACTCTTACACTATTTTGTCACATTGTGTTGATACACTTTAAATTTTTGTAAATATATCATAATCATGTTGTTGAACACTTTTTTTCTATTGGTGATTGTATTTGATTTTTTGTTAGGGTAAATTACATGTATTTGATATTATGGTTGTGTATGTACAAATGTTAGGCATTTAATTTCATAAACTCTTTATTGTCATGCTATATTGACACACTTTTAGATTATAAAATAATTTTATGTACACCATGTAATTATGAATTGAATAAATTCATAGTATCTGTGTAGTCCTGAAGAAACCACTACGAAAATAACATATAGAAGAAGAAAAACATAATATAGAATTCAAATAACATCAATTATTGTAGTGTTCGGTATTTAAAAATGAAACTACAAATAAAAAAAATTATAAAACACAAAAATATTAAAATTAACAAACAATCATTTAAAAGAAGATAAGTTAACAAAAAAAAATGACNTGAAACTACAAATAAAAAAAATTATAAAACACAAAAATATTAAAATTAACAAACAATCATTTAAAAGAAGATAAGTTAACAAAAAAAAATGACCACTCAACACAGTAAGTATTAATGAATACGAAAACTGTGAAAACAAAAAAAAAAATAAAATTGAAACCAATAGTCTGTGGAACGAACAAAAAAGAAGAAGAAAGAAAACATAAGTTCAACATAATAATATATGAACGTTGTAGAAGAAATAATACAATATGTTTGAAGTTTTCTGTGTCCGTCAGAGAATAATAAGGATGATAGATTTGAGCTTTTTCTGAACGTTAATAGCTAATAATTTAGAGAAGAAGAAGAGAGAGATATTTACTGGCAACGATAATGACNACGTTGTAGAAGAAATAATACAATATGTTTGAAGTTTTCTGTGTCCGTCAGAGAATAATAAGGATGATAGATTTGAGCTTTTTCTGAACGTTAATAGCTAATAATTTAGAGAAGAAGAAGAGAGAGATATTTATTGGCAACGATAATGACAAAAAAAAAAAATCAAAATAACATAGATATACACAATCCACGTTATATGCAAATCTTGTGATAATATAATTCTTACATTATATTAGGAAATCTTTAATAAAGTAAAACAAAATTAAAAGTCTAATTAACTACAAAAAAAAATATTCATGATTTAAAGGAGGGTAAATATGTTAAAAGATAATTACAAAAAATTAAATTGTGTACTTGGATACAATTTAGTTCTAAAAATATAGACTTAATAACTTAATATTAAGAGCAATATAATTTTGACAAATAATTTTAATTTCGTATACCCTTTATAATTTCCCGTTAAATTTAAATGGTTTGATGGGCTTTTGCTCGTGAGAGAATAATTAGTATATTGATTGAAAAAGAGAGATCAATTATCTGCATTCTTAGGAGGAAGAAAGAGAAAGGAAAGAGAAAAGAGAAAATTATTTGTTTAAAGATTGGTATTATGGTCATAAAGTATGTCAATTTGGAAATTATTTTTGTGATGATAAAGTAATGAATAGTGGTTGAAGTGATGCAATTGAAAGGGATGTAATGGTCAATTTCAATTCTTCTAGAGGGACAATGACAAATAGGCCATAGTTGAGGGCATTATGGGGGAGAAATGATAATAGGCTATATAGAGTAGAGGAGGAGGGGATTGTTGTATTCTAATTAACCCTCACAGTCACAGGCTGTACCATATTTTGACATAACCACTTTATCTTAGCTTAATATCCTAGTTTTTGATTATAAATCTTCTTGCAGTTGCAGACCGCATGATTCTCGACGTGCAATGTACGTCACAATGGATCTTTCTCTGTCTCTGCTCTCTCTCACACTCACACACACACATTATGATTTCTTCTTCGGAAAGCCTCACATTATGATTTTATTCTCCATGAGCCTGTTTGTTTTGAGTATTAAATTTGAATTGTGTTAAAAATTATTTTTATTCTACTCATATCTAATGATATATTATACCTGGTCTTAAATTTTTATCTTATCCTTCCCCTTATTTGTTTATTTAATAAATATTATAGTAGGTCTTACAAACAACCATCTATTCTATCATATCTTATATAACAAATATATCATTTTATCCTTAATATCATCCATTCCATTTAAAATAATTTTAAAAAAAAAAAATTAAAAAAACCGGTGACACTGTACACTTAATCCTAATACAAAGGAAAAAATTCAAAATAATATTTTTTAAAATTTTTTTTTAAAAAAATCGATAACACCGTACGCTTAAACATAATATAAAAAAAAAATTCAAAATAATTTTTAAAAAAAAAAACCTTAAAAAAAAACCGTTAACACCGTACGCTTAAATATAATATAAGAAAAAAATTTAAAATAATTTAAAAAAAAAACCGTTAACATCGTATGCTTAAACATAATAAAAAGAAAAAATTTAAAATAATTTTTTTGAAAAAAATTTAAAAAAAAAACCGTTAACACCTTACGCTTAAACATAGTAAAATAAAATAATTTAAAATAATTTTTTTTAAAAAAAATTGTTAACATTGTACACTTAAACATAATATAAGAAAAAAAAATTAAAAAAAAATGGTGATATCGTACGCTTAAATATAATATAAAAAAAAATTCAAAATAAATTTTTTATATGTGAACTCTTCACATAGGAAGATATTTGTGTTATTTTATTCTCTTATACCTTCATTTAATTTGTACCAAGAATATAATATGAACAGGTAGGTAATATTGCTTAACACCATATACAAGGCATAAGAGTTACTATTCATACAAGATCAGTACTATGACCCAAAAAATAATAAAGAGTAAAAATTGTTAAACAAATAAAATATAAGATAGGCTTCAAGCACAATTTTTTTTATACCACCTCCTTATACCACTCAAATACCTCAAACATACAGCCCATGGTTGCTATACTCCTCCGTTCGAGCAATTCCCACTGCCCCCACAGGATCACCCGGCCTAGCGTGGAGGGTGGTGTTGGCTCACACGTTATCCCTCATGCAAAAAGTAAAAGGACAGGAGAAAATAAACTATACCAGCATTTTGGATAGAAAACTATTATTTGAATAAAAAATATTGATATTTTTTTGTTAACTCTTTTCATCACAATTATTTAATAAATAATAAATTTTAATAAATATTGAGACTAAATCAATGATAATAATATTAAGATTCAATAAATCTTTACCATATTTTTAATTTAAATAGTCCGTTAAGATAATAGTATAAAAGTATATGCGATTTACAGCTGTAATGACAAGCATGACCCTGCTTAATCTCTGCGCCCAAAACATACAATAAAAAAAAAAAAAAAAAACACAAAACTAGTCCCCGGCGGCATTGCCATTGACTAAAACCCAACAGCAAACATAGAAAAACCCAAACCTCCCTTTCCTATGTCTTATTTTACTAATGTGCCTCCAAGTCTATTTTTTTTTATTGGTTCTTCCAACATAAGTATGTGAGGTTTATGAAATCAACTTTCAGAAATATAAACAATATTATTGAGACATAATTTAAAATTTAATAATTGTAGTTATTAGATTATCAATAGTTTATAATATTAAAGTATCATTAAATCTTAACACTATGAATTTAATGTTTATAATACATTATATTTTTAAATTATGTCTCAATAAAGTTAGTATAAAAAATATGTAATATTTCTTGAATAAAACTAACTAAAGTGGCGGTGGAAGAAGAAAATTGTGGATAAAGGAAGGATTAAATTAATGGGTCCACGGATTAAAGACTAAACAGAAACAAACAGGGGTAAGGGGCGATGGAGAAGAAAAGCGGTTTTGGGTGAATAGAACGCTGAAACAACGTACGTACTGTACTTACTGCTGCTACTACTACAGGGAAGGAGAGAGNTAATGGGTCCACGGATTAAAGACTAAACAGAAACAAACAGGGGTAAGGGGCGATGGAGAAGAAAAGCGGTTTTGGGTGAATAGAACGCTGAAACAAAGTACGTACGTACTTACTGCTGCTACTACTACAGGGAAGGAGAGAGGAAGACCAATTGGCGATGTGAGGTGTGGGAGCCATTTCTTTTTCACGAAAACCGAAGGACCAACCAGCTTATGGCCTTAATACCATCATCACGTGACTGTATATAACTCATTATTATTGTACGAATAATACTATACAAATTTATAAATTATAATTATTAATTTTATTGTGAGACTCATTAAAATTATCAAATTTAATGTGTAAATCCATTTAACATTATTTTTATTCAATTCTTCTACGTTTCTACTACCACCACTTGTATAATTTTCCGTAGAGGGGTTTATTCATTCATTCATTCATTATAAAAAGGCTTGCAAGGCTTGCTCTTTCTTCATCAAAAGCCACACCCCTTCATTGCTCTTTTGAAGCTCACTCTGTTCATTTCATTTCATTTCGTTTCGTCATTCTGCTTCTTTTATTTTTCCATTTGTCTCCTCCGTGCTTCAATTGCTTTATTTTTAGGCTGTTTTGGGAAGGTAGATGCTCCAAATTGCTTCACTCATATTCTTTAGTTACACCAATTTTTGCAGAGCACTAATGGTTCCGTATATGTATTTACTTACTATGTCGTAGGTGGTTCGATGCCTAAGGCTTTTTTGGGGAGGGGGTTGTTGTTATGGAATTGGATCTTAATTAATTATTGGAGATTTTACTTGATCTCCTCTCCTCAGCTCTGTTGAAGAAAAAAATCTTGGTTTTTCAAATTTCTTTTTAGTAACTTGGTACCGACTGCTTTGGTTGGTCGGTTTTATGAGACTAATGATTTTTGAAATCGGAAGAAATTGGAATGGTTCTTGAGATCTTTTGTAATATTATTTCTGTTTTTTATTTATGGCAAGTGAAGAAAGCACTAATCCGAGCTTTCTTGTCTGAAAAGTTTCTGATCTTAATTGCAACCAAAAATTAAAATATTAATTACACAAATTACTATTTCCAGCGTCTCATACCCATCGCCGGAGATTTGACTTCTCAAACCTCTTGCTCAAGGATAAAACCACAGATCAGAAACGCCGGCTAGATCAGAAACTCCGGCTAGATCAGAAACTCCGGCAAGATCAGAAGGATCAAATATAAAAATTACTGTACGTCTAGCCACACAAATCTTCCTGTGTGCTCTCTGAGATTTTCCTCATAAACATTCCATTTTGAGGCCAAAGTTATAGGTGTAACCACCGTGAATTCCTCAATTTCTCGGCCTCCTCCTCTTGTATAAATTCCGTTGGCTCCAATGCATTCTTCACAATTCTATCTCTGCTTCCTCTTCTTTTTCTTCTGTGCTCTTCCCGCGAATAGCTTCACTCTGGTCTGTGCTAATAATTCTTCCTTTTTTTTTTGTCCAGTTGCTCCTCTGCTTTAGGATTTTATTGATCTTGCTCATGTTATAACTTTTACCTGCTTGCGAAATCTTTCGAAAAGCTTCGTCTTTTAGCTTTGATCTTAGTTAAATGACAGTGATGCGCTAGATCAACCCTTGATCATTAACCCAAAACTTTCCACTTTGATCTCTGTTCTGTTCCTCAGAAAATATTGATCTGCAGAACATGTTTTGTTTTTTCTTCCGTTTTCACTGCACTTAGATTCCGATATTCTTACGGATCAGGAAAGCAGAGACTAAATATAAGAAGATCTAGTGTTGGTCCTTTGCTGCTCACTTTTGTTCATAGTTCACAGACATGATATTGGTTCAAATCCCATTATGGGTTTAAGGTTTCTGAGAATGCTCAGCTTTGGGTTTTTTTTTTTTTTTTTTTAAATTTTTATGACTAGTTTAATCTTTGTCTTAATATGTTTTGCAAAACAAAGTCGATCTTGGCTTTTTTTTTTTTTTTTTTTTAATATATATATTTATTATGTGTAGATTTAGTCAGGCCATAATTTTAGGCTTGTTTGTCCCGCAAATATTGTTTTTATTTTTAATTAATAATGAAATCAGGATCTAATAAATGTCCTTATGTCAGTGGGTGGTGTTTGGTGGTAGGTGTTGAATTTTTAACATTCTCGTCTTCTAGATTGAGTTTACTTGGTGGAATGGATCATTGACTTTTCTGTTCATCGTCTCCTTTTATAGGTGTACTTGTGTTTTGATAAACCCTCATCCATTGTTCTGAAACTATAGTTTTATTGTTGTTTTTTGATTGCAGATAAAGTTGGTCTGTGAATTTGTGAAAGTGCCATGGCCGAACGTGTTCTGACTCGAGTTCACAGCCTTCGCGAGCGTCTGGATGCTACTCTGTCCTCTCATCGAAATGAGATTTTACTGTTTCTGTCAAGGTACTCAACTCACTCCGTTGGGACTACATCCTAATCAAAACATGTCTTCTGTTATATGCACCATGTTGTTGTTGTCTTCTTTGCTATAGATGCTTAACACAGAACCAAGAATGAATTATATATAGTCTGCTTACACGGTTTTTTATTAATTTTTTTTTTGTGGGGGTATTGTAGAATTGAAAGCCATGGAAAAGGAATCTTAAAACCACACCAGCTTCTGGCTGAGTTTGAGGCAATCACAAACGGCGACCAGCAAAAACTGCATGATGGTGCATTTGTTGAAGTTCTGAAATCCACACAAGTATGATTGATTGGCCCTTGAAAGATCTCCTTTCCGCTATTAATCATAAATAAATAAATATATATATTGTCAAGCATGTCACAAATATTTTACAAATCCCTTTTGTATATATACACAGGAAGCAATAGTGTTGCCTCCATGGGTTGCACTTGCTATTCGTCTAAGGCCAGGTGTCTGGGAATATGTACGAGTTAATGTTAATGCCCTTGTTGTCGAGGAATTGAGTGTGCCCGACTATCTGCACTTCAAAGAAGAACTTGTGAATGGAACGTATGTTTTTTTAATTTTGCAGGTTCTAATTTATTATTTTTTGCCTGCTCAATTCATTCATTCATATCAATGTTATTGTCTGTTCTGATGCAGCTGCAATGGCAACTTTGTTCTGGAGTTGGACTTTGAACCATTCACCTCATCTTTTCCACGCCCTACTCTAACCAAGTCCATTGGTAATGGAGTTGAGTTCCTCAACAGGCACCTCTCTGCAAAAATGTTCCACGACAGAGATAGCATGCAACCACTTCTTGATTTTCTTCGAGTCCACCAGTACAAGGGCAAGGTAGTCTTGTTGGCCTTGTCCATCTCTCTCATTCCGAGTTACTACAATGCTCAATTGATGATTTGACTATGGATTAGTGAATTCAACAATTACCGAGAAGCAAACATTAAAAAAAAAAATTCCCAGAAGGGAAAATTCTACGGGGATAGATATATTTGTTATAATTTTATTGAAGTATTTGTTTGATATTTGATACTTGATATTCTTGTGCAGACAATAATGTTGAATGACAGAATACAAAACCTAAATGCTCTCCAAAATGTTCTTAGGAAGGCAGAGGAATATCTCTCTACACTTGCTCCAGAGACCGCATATTCTGAAATTGACCATAAGTTCCAAGAGATTGGCCTGGAAAGAGGGTGGGGTGACACCGCAGAGCGTGTTCTGGAGATGATTCAAATGCTCTTGGACCTTCTTGAGGCTCCAGATTCATGCACTCTTGAGAAATTTCTGGGGAGAATCCCTATGGTGTTCAATGTTGTAATCCTTTCTCCCCATGGCTACTTTGCCCAAGAAAATGTCTTGGGCTACCCCGACACTGGTGGCCAGGTATAGTTCTGAAAAAGGATCCCTAACTTCTCTTCCTCCCATTGTAGTGTCGGTACATACCAACTTTTCTGTCTTCAATTTGCCTCGTATAGGTTGTTTACATTTTGGATCAAGTTCCTGCCTTGGAGCGTGAGATGCTTAAGCGTATAAAGGAGCAAGGACTTGATGTTAAACCTCGTATTCTCATTGTGAGTGTTCAGAAATTCTGTTTTCCTTCAGTTTTTTGGGTTTTTCTGTTCCTCCCTCTAATGCTAGATCCTGCTGTTCTATCCAGGTGACTCGACTTCTGCCTGATGCAGTAGGCACCACTTGCAACCAACGTCTTGAGAAAGTATTTGGAGCAGAGTATTCACATATACTGCGAGTTCCCTTTAGAACCGAGAAGGGAATTGTCCGCAAATGGATCTCTCGTTTTGAAGTTTGGCCATATATGGAGACTTTCACTGAGGTGATGAAACAAGTTTATATATCAATTTGTCTGACATCCATTAGTTTAGTAACCAAATTCTACATCAAACTCATTTTCTAACCTTCATAAGCTTCTAACTTTATTAGGATGTCGCAAAAGAAGTTGCTGCAGAGTTGCAGGCCAAGCCAGATTTGATCATTGGCAACTATAGTGAGGGTAACCTTGTTGCCTCCTTGCTTGCTCACAAATTAGGTGTAACCCAGGTAGATGCTGCTGCGGTTTCTCTCCCCATGATTGTAACTGCATTTTGTTTCTCCACTTTGCAACTGAGGACTAAAATTTTCTCATTTTTATGGCTTTCTTTTGCAGTGTACCATAGCTCATGCATTAGAGAAAACAAAGTATCCTGATTCTGACATTTATTTGAAAAACTTCGACGAAAAGTATCACTTCTCGTGCCAATTTACAGCGGATCTCATTGCAATGAATCATACTGATTTCATCATCACCAGCACATTCCAAGAAATAGCTGGAAGGTATATGCCCTTGTTACTAGGCTTAATTAATTTTTCTGCATTGTTCTTATGCCCCTAAATGTTTACGATTTTAATGTTTTCAGCAAGGACACTNAGGTATATGCCCTTGTTACTAGGCTTAATTAATTTTTCTGCATTGTTCTTATGCCCCCCCTAAATGTTTACGATTTTAATGTTTTCAGCAAGGACACTGTGGGACAGTACGAGAGCCATATGGCCTTCACCATGCCTGGATTGTACAGAGTCGTCCACGGCATTGATGTGTTCGACCCCAAATTTAACATAGTCTCGCCAGGGGCAGACATGAACCTCTACTTTCCTTACACAGAGAAGGACAAGAGATTGACAGCACTTCACCCTGAAATTGAGGAGCTTCTTTTCAGTGACGTTGATAATGATGAACACCTGTAACTTTCTAGCTCCCCTGACACATATTTCCATTCCTGTTCTTGTCCTGTGTTTGGCTAATAGAAACTGATATTTTGGTTTCTCACAGGTGTGTTTTGAAAGATCGGAAGAAGCCTATTTTGTTCACCATGGCTAGGTTGGATCGTGTGAAGAACCTGACAGGACTTGTTGAATGGTATGCCAAGAGTCCTCGGCTCAGAGAGTTGGTCAACCTTGTTGTGGTTGGTGGAGACCGGAGGAAAGAATCGAAAGATTTGGAAGAGCAAGCAGAAATGAAGAAGATGTACGAGCTTATTGAAACCTACAAGTTGAATGGCCAGTTCCGATGGATTTCTTCCCAGATGAACCGGGTGAGGAATGGTGAACTCTATCGTTACATTGCCGACACCAAGGGAGCTTTTGTGCAACCTGCATTTTATGAGGCCTTTGGTTTGACCGTGGTCGAGGCCATGACCTGTGGTTTGCCCACATTTGCCACCGTCCACGGTGGTCCGGCCGAGATCATTGTACATGGAAAGTCTGGCTTCCACATTGATCCTTATCATGGTGAGCAGGTAGCTGAGCTTCTCATCAACTTCTTTGAGAAGTCCAAGAAAGATCCTTCTCATTGGGACAGTATTTCTGCGGGAGGCCTGAAACGCATACAGGAGAAGTAAGCAAGCACACTGCACACCCCTTATTAAAATTGTATTGAAAAATACAGAAATTCTGATAAAATTTGTGGGGGGTTTTGACCTTGTTTCTTTGCTTCTTTCTGTAGGTTCACATGGCAGATTTACTCACAGAGGCTATTGACACTGGCTGGGGTTTATGGATTTTGGAAGTATGTGTCAAAGCTTGATCGTCTTGAGATCCGTCGCTATCTTGAAATGTTTTATGCTCTCAAGTACCGTAAGTTGGTAAGTTTCTGCTAAGTTGGCATCAATTTGGCTTTTCATATTCATGTACTTGCATCAATGTATTCCCCCACCCCACCTTTTTTGTTTTTGTTTTTGTTTTTGTTTTTGTTTTGTATTGGGGGGCTTTGTTGACAAGGCATTTTCTTTGTTGTGGTTTTGTGATGTGATTCTCTTTCAGGCTGAATCAGTTCCACTGGCTGTTGAGTAGATAGATGATGAAGTGTCGGGCGGATCAAGTGGAAGTTTGTGTGAGTTGTTGAATAAAAACACACTTGAGAGATTGTTTCCATGAAGAGAGACAGTGAGAGGGGCTTGTGTTTTCCCGTTTCTTCTAGTTCTTTTGTTATATCATTGTTTTCAATGGTGGGTTTTGTTGTTTATTTTTGGGCTTTTGGCTTTCTTTTTTAGTCTTTTCTGTTATGTTAGAAAGAAGATTGAATATTTGATGTTTGGAATTGTCAGAATTAATAATAAATATCAAATTTCAGTCTTTTCCTACTGCTTGCGTACGTTCCAATATTTCTACTTCCTCTTTGGTCTTCATTTCGTTTAGAAAAATTTTGATTCGATGCCAAGTTTCATATGTAATTGATCGTAGTTGACTGAGATAAGCATTCATTTAAAAAATGTCTGGATTTGACACCACAAAACGATGGTAAATCTATTTGAATTGAATTGTCCACGCTAACAAATCTTTCCATTTAGTAATCTGTTTTATTTTCCTAGTTCGCTATAGCATATTCAATGATTTTAGCTTTTCAAATTTTGAATTTCAATTCCTTAATGTTTTGCTAGAATTTTTGACATTGTTACATCTGTTAACCAAATTTAGCCTGAATTAACTTTGCGATTTGCCTGTTCCCGTCCGGCTGCTGTTTGACCATAAGGTCGTGTTGTCCATTTCCATTGTAATAGTGCCTGACCCCCAAAAAAAAACTTAGATATCCAACTAATCTAGTTGAGATTGGAGCCATCAGCTTTGCAGTGACAAATATACTTTGACCAAAGAAAAACTCACAGCTAACTAATCATTTTCTTTTCATATTTCGTCTTCTTTTTATCCATGACGTCTATTCCCTATTCAGAACTTTAAACCCAACCGCCGGTTTAGCATTACTGCTTTATTTGTGCGTTGTTGTACCCCCAAACATAGTTCTTTCAATCATTTCCTCTTTCTTGCGAGACCAGAACTAATGGAGCCCACCAACCCCACCGCCATCAAGAACTCCTCTCAGCCCTCCAAAAATCTGACCAGAAACCGAGCAACGACCATCATACTCTCCGCTTTTCTCACCGTCACTGCATTGCTCCTTGCTTCACTTCTCAGTGACGACTCGTCATTTTCCACAGATTCAACAAGAGATAATCACCCGTTAATCCCATCTTCTGCTCCACCTCTACATCCGATTATCAAGAAATCCTGCACCAACACTCTCCACCCTTCTTTGTGCTTCATCACTCTCTCTACCATTCCTGACTCCAATAATGCCACTACTTTCCATCAAATTCTTGAGATAGCAATTAATCAAACCATGAAACAAGTTGTGAGTACCCGTCTGGATATCTTGAATAATCTCCCCAGCCAAGATTTCGGTTCCCTGGAAAAGAATGCTCTTGATGATTGTGTGGAAATGTTAGATCAAACTATTTATGAACTTGGACAAGCCATTGATGACTTGCGTGCACTCCCTTCTTCCGTTGGTTATCTCCATAGGTCATATGGCAACACTGAAACCCTACTCAGTGCAGCCATGACAAATGAGAACACATGCATCGACGGATTCTCCGACTTGGAAGAATCCGATTCAAAGGGTCTAAAGGGTGTTAAAGAACCCCTCCAGAACTTGCTGACCCCTATATCTCACAGGATCAGCAATTGCTTGGCTATGATCAAGTATATGGACACCATACACCGTGAAGAAACCCTCAACAATCCACGGATATTGATGAACAAATTGCCTGATGACCGGTTCTTGGCTTGGATGACGAGTAATGATCGGAGGATGATGGAAACAGAACCCAGGATGAGGCCAAATCTAACCGTTGCCAGAGATGGCAGTGGTAACTACACAATGATCAACGAGGCAGTTAAGATGGCGCCAAACATGAGCTTGACAAGATATGTGATTCAAATAAAGGCAGGAATTTACCATGAGAATGTGGTGATACCTCGAGAGAAGGTTAACATAATGTTGGTTGGAGATGGGACGAACTCAACAGTGATCACGGGTTTCAAGAATTTCGTTGACGGGTTTTCCACCTTCACTTCAGCCACCTTAAGTAAGTTCCATAGATTTCACAAATTTTTCCCCCAAGTTTTTTGTGCTTCAGAGTATTCATCTGTTTTTACATCTTCAAAGATACACACCAGTTTGGATGTCNGGTTTTCCACCTTCACTTCAGCCACCTTAAGTAAGTTCCATAGATTTCACAAATTTTCCCCCCAATTTTTTTGTGCTTCAGAGTATTCATCTGTTTTTACATCTTCAAAGATACACACCAGTTTGGATGTCTTGAGTTCTTCCACAACAAGCTCATGTTGGAATAACTGATACTTCCATATTTGCAGCTGTGGTTGGAGACAAATTCTTAGCAAGGGACTTGTCAATCTTCAACACAGCAGGCCCTCAGAAGCACCAGGCAGTTGCCCTCAGGGTTACTTCCAATGCTGCCTTCTATCGATGTCAGATAATTTCCCATCAAGACACCCTTTATGCTCATTCTCTACGCCAATTCTATCGTGAATGTGAAATCCAAGGTACAATTGACTTCATTTTTGGAAATGCAGCCGCAATTTTCCAAAACTGTTTCATACTTGTTCGCAAACCAAACCCTGGTCAGAAAAATATGATCACTGCTCAAGGGCGAGAAGACCCAAATCAGAACACTGGTATATCATTACAGAACTGCACCATAATCGCTGCACCAGACTTTGATGAGGCTGATAGGATAAACTTCTCAACCTTTTTGGGTAGGCCATGGAGGAATTATTCAAGGACTATAATCATGAATAGTTATCTTGGGGACTTGATACACCCACAGGGTTGGTACAAGTGGAATAATTATAGCAGTTTGGATACCGTAGAGTACATCGAGTACATGAATTCTGGACCTGGCTCAGACACGAGACAAAGGGTTACGTGGGCAGGTTATAGAAAGAACTGTACTGAGGAAATAGCAAGGCAGTTCACAGTGGGCACGTTCCTTCATGGAGCAGATGACTGGTTAGACTCCACAGTTTTTCCCCTCTTCGGTGGTCCTCAACAAGAAGCCAGACATATTCAGTGAAATGGCAATGGGCCCTGTAAATCTCTTGAAATGTTATTCAACACATNACAAGAAGCCAGACATATTCAGTGAAATGGCAATGGGCCCTGTAAATCTCTTGAAATATGTTATTCAACACAAGAATAATCGATATAGATGGATTCACTAGCGAACTATATACAAGCACCAGGGTCTCCAGGCTGTTAGTTAAGTTGGCTTCGGATTATCTGGTTGTTGAAACTGTTTTGATCAATGTGAACTTCAGATCCATGTATATCATTTCCTCCTCCTTGTCATATAACAAATCTCTGGATGTAGGAGTCTCATCTTCGATCCATACCTTGCATAAACCCTAAACACAATCTCATTGCAGTGGGAAGGATAAACAATGAACAAGACAAATGTACCATCATCTCAATGTAGGTTAAACACAAAAAAAGAGCCTGATAAACAGAGTTTGGGCTTTTTACAACCAGCTGTGAGGTAGAATTAGCCTCTGCTCTTGCAATGAAACTAAAATCGGAAATCAAATAGAAATAAAACCCTCATTTGCAAATGCAGCTAGACTGGAATATTTGTATAAACAGAATTTACACTATGTACTTTTATTTGATACAAAATTGCCTCATATTACAATGAACTTCATCATGTACAAAGAAGAAAGCAAGCAGTTCATCAAACTTCCCATCTCCAGCTTTCTTGCTTTATTATTCATATCCTCTGTTTCCTCATCATTTTTTCTCTAATCCTTTCAAAGTACGCAACTTCAGACCATAACACCTGAAGGCTCACATCAATGACCAAGTTATTCCAACTCTATCTTGCTGTCAAACCACAAACACCGTCAAATATGCAGGCATATCTCTGGAACCTCCTCTTGTTTATTAAAGTGTGCATCGCTGTTTATTCCCTGATGGCTCTTTGTATTTTCTTCCTATCAAGAGGCTGCTTCGGATATAGAACCATTACCAATAACAAAGAGATGGTGAGACCAACAACCCCACTAAACNGGAACCTCCTCTTGTTTATTAAAGTGTGCATCGCTGTTTATTCCCTGATGGCTCTTTTTATTTTCTTCCTATCAAGAGGCTGCTTCGGATATAGAACCATTACCAATAACAAAGAGATGGTGAGACCAACAACCCCACTAAACGGTTGGAGAGGATGAGTAGCAGTTGCCCAGACTGGCAAAATGGGCTGATAGATCAAAAAGCCACCTTTGTGTAAGATGAAACTTGAAGCCAATATCCCTGCACGCAACCCAATTGGAAGGGAGAGGCTACCTTGGCTTCTCTGTCGAGCCCCTGATAGGCCTAATGACAATAGCCATAGCGCTGGTATTGCCCATGGCGACCTGAAATCCCATAAAGCAAAGGTTTATGAAAAAATCTGTGGCATATGGTGTTTGGAGAGCATCAACATCTGAAACAATATTGGAAGACTAGGATGCCAAGCAAAGAAAGGAATATGAAATGACCTACGAGTTTTTTTCTGAGTGCNAGGTTTATGAAAAAATCTGTGGCATATGGTGTTTGGAGAGCATCAACATCTGAAACAGTATTGGAAGACTAGGATGCCAAGCAAAGAAAGGAATATGAAATGACCTACGAGTTTTTTTCTGAGTGTGTGTGAGAGAGAGAGAGAGAGAGAGAGAAAACAGGTAGGGTGGGCCATAGATGATGAAATCGCAGGAGGAGAAGTCTGCCAGTAGCATCAAATTAGCACTATAGTTCTATTACAAAATTGAAAGATATTTGAAAAAGTATTCATCTAATAATCATTTTGTAACTACATCAATATTCCATTTTTTTTTTTGTGAATTTCTGAAAATATAAGAATGTAAAAAGAACATAAATGACAAAAGGCAGGAACTGTTTGAAATAAAGAAAATGAGCCATACCGCTGAAATAAAGAAAATGCAAGTCCCGAAATGATAATTCCACGATGGTATCCAAGATCGACAGCAATTTCATCAGGTAACCATGACCTGAAGAGCAATTCCTCCACAAGTGCAACTCCAGTTGCTGTTACAATGCCTTGACAAATTAGTATAAGCATTTGCCCATACACTTTGAGCCATGTTATGGCATCCAATGACGTTGAAGGAAGAGTGGAAAGCCATGAAAGACGGGCACAGCCAAGTAATGCATTTACAGATTGTATCATTAAAACTAGAATGACTCCTCCAATCAAACCCTTCAGAAAATTTTGGATCTGCAAAAAAGCCAGCCAACATTAGCTCTTTTTGTTTAGCTAAGCAACATTAACCTGACATTGAGAAAATATTAAAGTAAATGCATTAATTGCCAAATCACAAACAAGAAAAAGGGAAAAAAATGAAGTTTGGATGTGTAATGAGACAAAGTAATTGTCAATTAACTGGAAACCAGATGAAACTTTTTGGAGAAAAAATCATGCCAGTGCCACGATTGTGGCTAAAATCTGTGTTTGCATCGAGTTGAATGGATTGAAAGAGACCAAAAAATTGCCAATAATTTCAAGCCATGCATGGCAAAACAAATAAGAAAGTACTGTTATCATCTTTCATATGATATCAAGTTCTTCATTCATTTACATGGATTCCAGAAAACTCCCTCAAGAGTTCATTAAACTATTCCAAACTAACTCATACAACACTGACTATATAAGCCTCAAATACAGCAAGAGTTTCCTGCATAACAAATATGGGCATATCCCATCATTAAGCTAAGGACTGATTAAATACTGAGACAGACAGGCATTAAGTTTCAATGACCAGCTGGTTTTTTTTTTTTTTTTTTTTTCCGAAATGACTTAAAATCATACCTGTGGCAATGAATTCAAATCCAGCCCATATTGCTCAATTGGATTTTCATACCCTCGAACTCTTCTACCCCATAACATGACCAGTATCATGATAGCAATATAGAGGCCGATAATGCAAGCAAACTCTGCGATTTTGGAAGAGTTACCAGTTGCCCAGCTTTGCACAAGTGAAGGAAGGAAGGGAACAATTACAGGTGACCATAAAACAAGCACCATGCAGACAAACCCAAGAATCCTAGGGCAAGAAAGCAGGATCAGAGAAAGAGCTGTGTAAGATAAAATATTGATGTACCCCATACAAACTCAATGAAAAAAAGCATAAATGGTCAAATATTTTGCGAAAAAAAAAAGAAAAGATAAATGGGATAATAAAGACCTTTATGGCGACAAAGACGCACTTCCTGTTAGTTATGAATATAAGAATTGTTTTTTCTATAGAACTCCAGTTGTAACCACAATTTCAGTTAAACTGCATGCAATTTTGTATTTTCCACTTATTTTTAATGTATAATTTAGTCCTCCCCTAGGCTTGCTTTGGTGTGGACCATGTCAATCTTCCTCACCAGTCTGACGCACATGGCCAAAACATTTTAATGACTTTCCCTCATATCCTATCCAACTACTGCCACTGGCATTATGTAAAATGCATTAATTTTTAAGTTTATCCTTTGCTAACACATCCGTATCAGCATTCACATCTCAGCCTTGCGGATTTCAATTATTGTACCTTGCTAACATTAAGGATTGGAAGGTTGATGGAATTCATAAGATGCTTATGGAAACGCAAATTTGAACATGTGAAAGACAATGAAATTAGCTTTCCATCAAGACAAAGATCTATATGGAACTTTACATTATAGGGTCATAACCTGGCCCGTGGGTTGTCTTTGAGTCAAACTCTAGTATTGGATATGTTAGAATTTAGAGTCCTAATCCTAGTTTGTTTTAGTCTTCTAATTTTTAAAAATCAAGAGCTTTGGAGTCCTAGAGACTTTGAAATCCTAATCTTTTGGAATTAGGAGTACTTAGAACTCTATATATAGTTAGTGATATTTTTAATATAAAAAGGGGAGAGATATTTCAGAAATTTCAACAATTATATGCTTCTTGAGTTGTGTGATACCTAAGGAACCCTAGCAATGATTCCTAGTCAAAGTTACTGTACAAAACAGCCCTATTTTGATTTTACATAGCTGTCCTAGATCATAGACCCTTCGCCAAAACATTTTGCAAGAAACCCTAGATAGGTGTCTACTCATTTAAACCACGTTTGATATTTTGCAAGCTGTTTCCTCCCAGCCCACCCACCTACCCACCCACCAACAGAAGGAAAAAATACCAAATACTGTATTGCTTGCAACAATTTAAATCTTGCATAGTTACTAATGATTACACTCACATTAGTTTCAATGCACAGGGGGAGATGGGGAAAGAAATTCAGCAACTTTAATTTACCTCTGAAACAAGGGACGTTCAGCAATGCGCAGAAATGAGATAAGCTTGTCAGTCAAACTCATAGCACCACGTATACCACCCCAAAGCAAAGCAATTTTACCAACCAGCTTCATCATGCCACCCTTTTGTCCCAATTCTGCCAACATTGCCACCAGTCTGTTTGCAGAAGGAAAAAGGCTCGTGTATTATCAACAAAAGGAGAATAGGAATAGGGCAAATACACATCTGAAACATAATACAATTCATGGATGAGAGGGTCAGACCTTTCTTGATCCACTTCACCATCTTCTTTTGTGGGTACCACCGGACCAGTAACTGACATGGCTTTCTCTGCAAGGCTTGAGACAATGTTATTCTGGCTCTTTTCAGAAATTTCCTCCTCAAGCTTGCCAAGCTCTTTCTGATGATTTTCTTTGTGCTTGAAGGACTTTGATGAAGTTCCAGGAGTCTGATTGCCATTGTATGAATCCTTCAAGCACACACATCACCAAGAGAAATGAGAAGCATGTACAGAAAGAATACAATGCCTGATTATTTATGAACAGGAATTAGTGCTGTTTTATGTTCCATCTTGGGAAGGGATAGAAAATTTAAAGGAAAGGAAGCTAGGAGGTATGGAAAGGGTAGCTTCTAGGAAATGGAAGCTACCTTTCCCTCCTTGTGTTTGATTGATTATGAACGAAGGGGTGTTACTCAAGTTTGTCATGAAAGTAGATTTCTATCCTATAAAAGCACATATATAAATGAAAATTTCAAAGAACACAATAGGTTGGGCCAACAGGATGGAAATCCTCTTCCAATGTACAGTACTGCAACAGGTGGAGGCCAGAGCATCCAGAAAACAGATGGAAAGACAAAAGGAGAAAAAAATGATCCTAGACTGTTGTATATGCATGTGAAATGTGATATTTAAACTAGACTCTAAGGGGAAAGAGATCATTTTGAACTTCATATGTGCTTATAAAACAAGATGCAAGAATAATCTACACTGCATAACAGATCTTACCAAGCCCACATGGATATCAAAAGATAATCACAAAACCTGATCTAAAGATCCTATGATTTACTCTCTCATAACTTTAAAATTAGGCTGGGGTGGTTAACGTTGAACTATAAAACTAATAGTTTAGTAAAATAGTGTACAAGCCCTTAGCCAAATTTTTGTCCTTAAGACTACATATGGCGGCTGTAGAACTGTGGGAGGGAGATGGATTTTAGAGGTGGTTCTGCGAATAAAAGATGGTGATACGTGGAGAAGATGGATGCACTCTTGTATCACATGAGTAACTTTTTGGCCACATCAAGGGTCCCCAAAGAGTTTCTTCTCTAGAACATAAAGATTGCAAGAAGAAGACACCCTCTCACTCGCAATTTATTTTATTTAGGCAGGATCTGACTGACTATTTCGGAAGGTGGTAGAAATGACATGACTGAGTGTTTCTTAGTAGATGATATAGAGCCACAAATTTGGGCAATTTATTATTCAGTCAACACCATGTTCTTCTGTGGTCTCATGGTGTAGAGTGAAGACCTCAAAGGTGTGTTCTGTTGTGTTGAAGCCGTGTCAGGCTTGAGGATCAACTTTGGAGAAGAGTGAACAAGTTCCGAGCAGCAAGGTCAAACACAATGCAGCCTGGTGGGGAACTTTGGTTGTGTACTTGACAACTTTGATTTGGCAATACCAGGATAACAATACTTAAAAACAAAATGATTAAGTTCTGTACATGCATCGACCGTCGCTCATCTGGTGGTTTTAATGGATTATTTCGGTTACTAATAATAGATTACTTATGCACCTAACTTATACAAGTAAATTTGATGTCAACAGATTAGAAGAAAAGAACCAAACTCGTAATATGGAAGCTTCTGAAGAGATAAGATTTTCACCTGTTGATGCACCAGTAAAGCAGATGCCCCTAAAGCAGCTGTAACAGCACCAACCATGACAGTGTCATTGGTTAGATTTCTTGATTCAGTTTTTTCCCCGTATCTGCTAATGAAACCATCCAAACCATGCTTCTTATTGATTTTATCAGAAGGCAACTGATCAGTCTTTGTTTCATCCGCTTGAACATGATTTCTTTTCTCCAAATTACTAACTTCATCAGTGGTCACATCTTCAGCTTGGCCACTAGCATTCACTGTGGCAACATTGAAGTATTTTCTCAAAGCAGCTAAGCTTGAGCCTACAATAACTCCGAGTGGCAGTAGTCTTCTCAAATAGTCGGTGTCCTGAACAGCAGCTGAAATAGCTCTTATTGTATGCTCTCCATGTAGAGTACCAACTTTCTCTGAAATACGGTCTCTACCTTCCAAAACCAATGTATTCTCTGTGCCATGTCCTATGGCCACAGAGAGAGAGTTTGCAACGTATTCCAAATCTCTGGCAAGATAGGGCTCCATTTCTTCCATGCCAGCTGCACTTAGCCTTCGATCAACTTCAACCTTCAAAGACTCCAAAATAAATGTTTTAACCAAGTGCATTAACTCCTCTGATGTATCATCATCAATTTCCACTATTTCATTCGATTTGCTCACTGTCTCGTGTACTCCATCTGGTTCCTCATGTTTTTCCATNAAAGACTCCAAAATAAATGTTTTAACCAAGTGCATTAACTCCTCTGATGTATCATCACCAATTTCCACTATTTCATTCGATTTGCTCACTGTCTCGTGTACTCCATCTGGTTCCTCATGTTTTTCCATATCTAATATTACATAAGATGGTTCAATAATTTTATCTACGTGGTCTTCTTTTGATGATAAATGGGCTTGCTCATTTCTGTCAACACCTTCACGAGTTCCAATATCCCTTGTAGAATCTGTTGGATGTTCGGTTTGCTCCAAGAGCTTCCATTGACCTTCTTCTGGGAAATAGTCAAGAAATAAAGCAGTAGTTGTATCCAAATCTAGTGATTTGGAATTTTCTATCTTTGAAATAAGATATTTTTGGAGATATTTCGTGTAAAGAGGGTCTACATAAGCATTTGTAGTTATGTAGAGTGGACTGTGACGCGAAATTTTCTTTAAATATCCTTTTATATCAGAATTGTCGGGTGACAGTTTGCCACAATCAGAATGTTCCCTGTTTCCATTTTCCTCACCTATATGGTTCCCTGCATTGTTTCCCTCAAAATAACCAATCTTGGGTCCACTGTATAAGATAGAATTTTGTAAATATTTGTCATCTATCCTTCTATCTCTCAAATCATTTTCTGAGTTCCCTCGATTATTAAAGGGAAGATCACCTGACATATCAAGTGCTAAGCTGAAGTCATTTTGATCGTCTTCTTCCTTTTCCAACTTGTTCTCATTAGTGATGTGATCGTTCTCAGCTACAGAGCCAGGGTCATCAACATTGTTCTTATCTTTGACTTCCATTTCATTGTCTCTCTCGACCTCCAACTGGGTGATCATACCTTCAATTACATTAAATACGCTGTTAACTGCCACTTGGGTGGAATCATCAATCCCAGTAAAGGCATCTAATGCCCGAGAAACATTAAATGTTGGTGGAATAGAACTATTTTGATTCGGAACAGGCTGCATGCTGTTTTCTTCTATTTTCTGATTATTGGTGCCCTCTTTTTCCATCAATTGGGACTCTGAAGAGGACACTTGTGGCTGTAATCTTTCCTCTGCCTTGGAGGATGAAATCAACTTGTCATGAGCAGTAGAAGAATCCCCAACTTTTTCCTCATTTATCTGGATGGTGTTATCATCTTTCATGCCTGACTGAGCTATTCCACCATCTTGCTCAGCTTTGTCCTGGTCAATGATGTCATCCTCAGAGCTACCATCCCTTTCAGACTGGCCAGAAAAGTTAGGCTTAGCATCTGCTTCTGAACCATGTCCCCTATATTCGGAAGATTCAGCAGCTTTTTCTTTGGAAATATCTGCATGTTCATAATTACTCACTAGTTCATTGGTGTCCATCCTTGAACCAGAGATATCACTTCCATGACCATTTGATGATTGAGACTGACTTGTATCAGTGGAATATTGCAGATTCTCTGAAGGCTGAGGTTCTGATTCTAGATCCCCAGAAGGCTTGTCTGTGCTAGATTGACTCGTATCAGAGCCATCTGCCAGACCACTAATACTCTTCCTCCGGTCTGAAGAATGAGGATCTTCATTCCCACCTGCACTTGATAGTTCAACTTTTCCTTGTATCTTTGACTTCAACTCTGATGCTACATTGGGAATCTGATCGATATTCAAGAGTCCATCAAGTTTTAAGTTGGAACCTTGATTCTGCAAAATTCCAGAAACAGCAGTCTTAAGCTTGTCACGGACATCTTCAGGCACAGCATCTTGCAGAGCTTTCATTAGTGTCTCCCCTTGACCAACGGCAGTCAGGACCTAGACACAAATAGCAAATAATTGAGATAACTAATTGAGAAAAAAACTGGGAAATTGGAAGTCACAATGAAAAGGTATTACATGTTTGATATTCTCACAATTAATATACGATAACTGAATTACTCAAGTCATTGACAATTTTGCAGGAACCTAGCTGGTCCAATGGTGATAAACTGATGTTTCCATAACTCCATAATCAATATTTCTCCAGGATTTCAAAGATTACCTCTCTTTGCCTTAGAGTAGAGTTTGTAGCCAAAAGATTACATTTATATAGTCCATGAAATTTGAAACATATTAATTGTAGAGTACTCACATCAAGACCCTCTGAAGCATGTCACAGGAGATTTATAAGGATACAAAATACGAAATTAAACAGGTCATACCACATTCTTTTTCAATTTTT
The DNA here is from genome assembly GCA_963454935.2 of Ilex paraguariensis. Taxonomy (NCBI): domain Eukaryota; kingdom Viridiplantae; phylum Streptophyta; class Magnoliopsida; order Aquifoliales; family Aquifoliaceae; genus Ilex; species Ilex paraguariensis. The sequence goes on along the minus strand of CAUOFW020003325.1, from coordinate 465,614 downwards.
TGTTGTGCAAATGTTTGTTAACTGCAATAAGACACACGTGACACAACTTTGAAAAATCCATCCAATCAATATTATAACAGTTAAATGAGTCTCCGCTCATTAGGGTCTTTTCACAAAGGAAAAAGGTATAACTTGCATGAAATAAAATCATCATGCATTTAACTTGTCTAAACACAGAAGGATGTTTAAAATCATGATGAATAACGGCCTTGAGCACCAATCTTTCTTATTTGTTTCCCTTTTTCCCTCCTTTTTGGGGTTCTAAAGAAAACAGATGTTGTGTAAATGATTAGATAACTTGACCATTCATGTCAGATGACATAAAACTCAAACAACACCGAAAGCACCAACATGCATATGTAATGTTAACCTCAAGACAAAGAAATAATTCGTAAGCATTACTCTCTCCTTCTGTTCTTCTGCTAGAGTGCCAGGCAAAGTCACACCAAGCATATTCACAACCACTTGTGCTGTCTGTAGCATTTGGCCTCTTTCAGTATCTACAGGACTGACTCCCTCTTCTTTGACTAATTCTGCATCAACAGAGGTAGCCTGCTGTAATGTACCATTGTCCTCTTTTTGCAACACTTCATCTTCAAGCTCAAAATTTCTCTGTGAATCCCGTCCAGATCTTGCATGGTTGCTAGCTGCAGCATCACTTTCTTCCAGCATTTCTTTTAAAGTGTCTGGGGAGTGCCCAATTAAAGCATCTGAATGCAGAAGATTCAGGAGTTTGCTTACTCTGTGACTCTTGTTAGACGCTCTATTTTTTACTAGTGCGAAACTTTTTGCAGGATTAATCGCAACATCAACATCTTTCAAAAGTGGATGACGGCCCTTCAAAAGTCCAAGCTCCACAGCTGAGAGCCACTACAAGTCAAATAGCTTTTAAAATTTAAATTGGGGGGAAAACTAGTCCAGTTTGGCTATTATATAAATAGAATTAAATATACTGGAATAAACTTGTTGCACGATCAATAATAAACATTCCAATCATTACCTCAAGGATAAGATGCTGCCACCAAGACACAGTGGGCATGCCACTAGTACTGCTAGATGGCAAGCAAGAAGAGCATATGAGCAGACTTGTGAATGGATTTTCTGCAATCAAACTGCGTGGAATTGAGAATAGTGGCACTGTCCCATCATCACTCTGCTAAATCAAAAGCATGGGAAATTTTCAAACTTAGTGTTGGAGCAGAAGATCAAATGCGATTAAAATTCTACACATAAAGGATAATAGGAGGACAAGTATTAGCAGGGTAGATGATAATAACCTAAACGGAGTATGAATGTGTAATAATATAAGAAATTCTAGTATAGTGTTAGCCGAAAGCTTTTAACCTATGCCATCCAATTTTTTTATTTTTATTTTTATTTTTATTTTT
>CAUOFW020003325.1:386840-464159 GCA_963454935.2 Ilex paraguariensis | reverse complement strand
TTTTTTGGGGGGGGGGGGGGTGGGGTGGGGGGGGGGGAGCTTGATTAAACATGAATGCATCCTTTCGTTTTTCAATTATTTTAGGGGGCAGAACACTTGGAATAGCAAAAATTAAATAAAAGAAGATGTAGACATGCACAGCTGCAAAAAAAGCAATAAATAATAAAATGCTACCATTTCCAATCACACCTCATTTGCGTGTCTTCACATAGAAATAAAATCCATAGGGACAGACCTGTATGAACAGAACAGGAATCTTCACGTTCCCAATCACCCCTCTTGTGCTAGATTTCCCATAGAAATTTTCTATGGTATCAAATCCATATGACACCATAGATATCGCCTTCTCGAAATCTCGGACGGATGTCGCCAACAAAGCCTTTTCAATGTCAAAACCTTTGACTCGACCTTGAAATAGTTCCTGAAAGCATAAAATAAGCATTACATAGCAATGATGACATCAACAAAATGGAAATAAGAACCAAAATAGATGAACCAATCTGAAGCATGCCATTCTTGCTTCTTTGCTGAAGAACATAAAGCATGCATATATGGCTAATAGAAAGTTCCATAGAATGACCAACCTTGTTGGATCGCAGAATATTTATCAAGCCACCCGTAAGCTTCTGATCAACAGCAATGTGATACGGAGAGGACCGTCTGGCCTCCTCTAAGTCAAAAGGGTTGTCCATGCATGTGGCAGCTGTAAGAGGTGTTCTATCTCCAACTTCTGCCAGGTACTTCGTCAGCATGTTTGCACCATAACCCCAGCCAACACCCATCATTGTTGTCCATGGCCTTGCCTTATTAACGAACTGTATAACTGTGGAGACATCATCGCTGTCAGCAGCTGTAAATAACCTACATAAATGAATTAGTTAAGGTGCCCTACAATCAGCTTGTTTTGCGCAATAAATCCACAGGGGACCATCAACAGACAAGTCTTCTCCTATAGGAATCTGAGCACAAAACTGTTATAAATCTAATACAATAAACATAGGTAAAGATGCAATGAATTACACAGGCTCTCATATAGGTCAGGAGAACTGCTTGACAGAGCTTCCCTTTGTTGGCACTCATGAAAATTATTATTTGTTTCATTCTGAGCAAAATTATGTTTCTTATTCTGCTTAGAAAAGCAAATACGGAATTCTCAAAACAGATCAACCGTTAACGGACAAGCTATTCAAATAGCTCAGTTCACCAAACTACGGAAGATCAAAGGGATGCAGCTACATATGATGAAGAAATGGAATTCCTGGTGAAGTGCACACAGGTGGAAGCAGGGAAGGCTAGACTTCAAGAGGTTCACAGGTTTCAGGCATTAAGAATGTGCTGTATTCCACGTAAAATATGTACATACATCTTCGATACTATGTACAGTGAAATATATCAACATAAATAAGTTCAGGTAAAGCAAAGTTAAAATTACTTCTGGCATGGAGATTCAATTAGCTTTAACATTTTAGTAGACACTAGGGAGCTCAGACAACATTGGAGTATAATTACGTAGTAGATCTTAGTTTCCAGTGATATCTATTAGCATACAGAGATGGAGCCCAGGTGCCTAGCTAGCTTTATTCTCAGGTCTGCCCCATTACAATGGAAAGCTCTTACCACTAGATTAGCACGCTAGTGTAATCAGCTCTTAAAGTAAGGTCCTTCCAAAGACAAATTATCCCTAGCAATCACAAATATATAGCTGCTAATTAGAAGCCTTTACTTCCATAGCCCCAACTGCTCTAACCAACAAAACACTCCCTTCCACCTCCCTCAAATGCTCACCCAACAAGGCCACAATATATTGTGCAACAATAAGGACTTATTTTCTTCAAATGATTGTCGCTTACATTAATCCTTGTGTTATAAGCCATTAAAATTAAGCATGAGTTCACATACAAAAGTTCCCAGGACACACTAAAATCCGCAACAAGTATGATTGACAGCGTTATTAACTCTGGTTGCAAAGCCTTAGTAATATTAAGCAAAAACTCCTCTACTAGGTTTCACAAACACATATAGGAAACATTACCAAATTGCAAATTTTAGTTTCCACGTTTAACATGATATCTACGCCACATAACAATTGCAACATCCAAATGAAGAGAAATGACTATTAATTGTACCGTGCTGTGGTTAATGGTGAGCCAGCACAACCCCTGGGATTCATTACAATTGGAAAACACCCTCTCTTTAAAGATTCACACACAAATGACATTACATCCTTATCCATACTCCCCTCAGCCGTGCCCGGAATGAGCAAAAGAGTGGTATCCAACCCATGCTCTTCCGACAAGTCCAAATTCGCTGGCCAGTCCAACGACACTACTCCTCCGTCGTCCGTACTCACGCACACTCTCTGATAGACCAATTTCGCTCCAATTTTGGAATCATTACTGTCTGCCACTTGGATTCTCCCGCTGTTTATCCTCAAAAAGTGTCTGTCCTCTTTCACAAGCTTCTCATTCACACCCTCCAAGAACTCACTTCCTTGGAACGATATCGAAGGACACCGTAAAGTGACGAACCGATTAAACGGTGTCGGACTAGTAAACAAAATCCAGTCTCCGACATCCGCAATTTCGGGTTTTAAGTTAAGTTTTGATCGAGTAGTTAGGTACAAAGCGACACCTGACGCAAAACCTAAGAATGGAGCTATTAAGTCCAGTGAATTTAGAGAAGGAAATTGAGAGAGTAAGTTTTGGTAGAGATTTTCAAACGGCGATGGAGTTAAATGGTTGCGAACAGTGAGGCTTCCGTTGAATTTTAGGCTTCGATTGGATTTGAGTCTTCGATGCTTCCATACTCGATGTTCGCGAACTTGGAGATTACGTATGTGGAGAATTGACAGGTTTCTGCGAGGTGTTAATGAAGATTGGAGGTCATGAATGTTTGCATAACTCGATTTCAGACTCATTTTGAGGATGAATGAATACAACAGTATTTCGCAGATGGCGAAGTTGTGTGTGTGTGTCTGCCTGCGTGTGGGTGTGAGTGAGAGATAGAGAGAGAGAGAGAGAAGGAAACGCTGAAGAAATATTTACGGTAGAGAATTCCAGAGGCCAACAGACGGGGGGAAGCGAGGGGTTGAGTGAGTACGGATCTGGTGGTCCCATCACATCCCACCCCGGGTGGGGCTGGACTGGGCTGGGTGGCTAAAATTGGACTGGACGATTAACTCTCAGGTCAAGTTGGTTGGGTTTCCATTACATCTGTAGCATGTCTTAATCATTTCAATTCAACGAATTTAATTACTTCAGTATTCATCACTATACACATATGTCTTTGCGATAAAATTTTAGTAGATTGAATGCAAGACCTTGTTACTTTGTTTGACAGCCGGATGAAAAATAGGAGCGATATATTTTTTATTCTTTAACAATAGAAAGTAAGAATGATATATTTTCATTCTTTTGTGTTTGATTGGATGAATGAAAAATAAAATAATTAATTTTTTTATGCTGACTAATATTAAGGGTGACAATCGAATCGTGTCGTATCAGATTAATGTTGAGTCATAAAATTATGAGTGTTTTATATTTCTTATTCGCGTGTCAGGTCATTTTCAAGTTCGTATCATAAAATGTGTATCGAGTTCGAGTCATATCATCGTATTGAGTCGAAAATTTTCACCTCTAGTTNCTCCGTCGTCCGTACTCACGCACACTCTCTGATAGACCAATTTCGCTCCAATTTTGGGATCACTACTGTCTGCCACTTGGATTCTCCCACTGTTTATCCTCAAAAAGTGTCTGTCCTCTTTCACAAGCTTCTCATTCACACCCTCCAAGAACTCACTTCCTTGGAACGATATCGAAGGACACCGTAAAGTGACGAACCGATTAAACGGTGTCGGACTAGTAAACAAAATCCAGTCTCCGACATCCGCAATTTCGGGTTTTAAGTTAAGTTTTGATCGAGTAGTTAGGTACAAAGCGACACCTGACGCAAAACCTAGGAATGGAGCTATTAAGTCCAGTGAATTTAGAGAAGGAAATTGAGAGAGTAAGTTTTGGTAGAGATTTTCAAACGGCGATGGAGTTAAATGGTTGCGAACAGTGAGGCTTCCGTTGAATTTTAGGCTTCGATTGGATTTGAGTCTTCGATGCTTCCATACTCGATGTTCGCGAACTTGGAGATTACGTATGTGGAGAATTGACAGGTTTCTGCGAGGTGTTAATGAAGATTGGAGGTCATGAATGTTTGCATAACTCGATTTCAGACTCATTTTGAGGATGAATGAATACAACAGTATTTCGCAGATGGCGAAGTTGTGTGTGTGTGTCTGCCTTCGTGTGGGTGTGAGTGAGAGAGAGAGAGAGAGAGAGAGAAGGAAACGCTGAAGAAATATTTACGGTAGAGAATTCCAGAGGCCAACAGACGGGGGGAAGCGAGGGGTTGAGTGCGTACGGGTCTGGTGGTCCCATCACATCCCACCCCGGGTGGGGCTGGACTGGGCTGGGTGGCTAAAATTGGACTGGACGATTAACTCTCAGGTCAAGTTGGTTGGGTTTCCATTACATCTGTAGCATGTCTTAATCATTTCAATTCAACGAATTTAATTACTTCAGTATTCATCACTATACACATATGTCTTTGCGATAAAATTTTAGTAGATTGAATGCAAGACCTTGTTACTTTGTTTGACAGCCGGATGAAAAATAGGAGCGATATATTTTTTATTCTTTAATAATAGAAAGTAAGAATGATATATTTTCATTCTTTTGTGTTTGATTGGATGGATGAAAAATAAAATAATTAATTTTTTTATGCTGACTAATATTAAGGGTGACAATCGAATCATGTCCTATCAGATTAATGTTGAGTCATAAAATTATGAGTGTTTTATATTTCTTATTCGCGTGTCAAGTCATTTTCAAGTTCGTATCATAAAATGTGTATCGAGTTCGAGTCATATCATTGTATTGAGTCAAAATTTTTTACCTCTAGTTAAGATGAAAATAAATTTTTTTAATTTATTTTTAATTATTTATATATATATATATATATATATATATATATACACACACACACACATATATATTTTATCATTGTATCTTTATATGAAATTAATATATACATAATATATAGACAAACAAGAGACATATCAACACAAATAATTAACTTTCTATTAACTTTCATTCCGATTTTGGAGGAATTGATTTTAGTGAGTTGGAATGAAAGTTAATCCATCAATTTTTTCATTCTTCCTATTTTCCTTCCTTACTAAACACGATATTTTATTTATCTTTCAAATTTCTTATCTTTCTATTTTTTTTATCCTATCAAACGGAACGTATGAAAAAAAAAAAAAAAAAAAGCAAGACAACTTTAAGAATGCAAAATCATAGTGAATTGTGAACTCGTCACCCTTAATCGTGACACATTGTGGTCACCATTCTTTAAACAATAATAATAAATGATCATATAATTATACTGATGATGTCAACATTTTAATTGTGGTGTTAACATCAACCGCCAGTGTATTTGTACAAAGCATATGAAATTTTAGGGGTGTTACATTGTTAATAAAGTGATTCCCGATGATTGAGAACTTGAGTAGCATCACTAAGCTAACTCAATTCCCATGGAAACTCTATTCTAAGAAATTAATTGTGGGAGACATTAACTACATAGGAGATTTTCTGCAACAGATTGAGATAACGATTTTCTGTATAGTAAACCTGAAACAATTACAAGGTCAAATAAATAAAATCAAACCACAAGAATTCAAAAGAATGATTTGAGATAAACCTAAAGAATGTGATCAAAAAAATGTAGCATATAACCACCATTTCAATCCTTGGACGACATGGAGCATCCTTCACATTCTTCAAATTGTTGTCCAATAGTGTCAAATAAGTTGACTTTTCATTAGTCTTTGATGCAGTTATATTTATTCTACCTGTCTTAACAAAGTTCTCTATATATTAGGCAGACAAACCTAGTTTCAATAAGACCGACAAAGATTAGATCTAAAAATCAAGAAAAGAGTAATTGAAGATCGAAAAAACACTCGAGAAGAGAAATACAAAATCGATATGAAAAGGGGAAAGAGTACAACAAAAAATGTTAGAGAGTGATGATTAAATTTAGGATGGGAAGGTCAAAAACCTTATATAACGACTTCAAACAGTGAACCACTCACTTCCAACTATAAAACATTTTTTATATATATAATTTTATTGTCTTTACCTTTTTTTTTTCTTTAATATATAGTCTGTCCAAGTTATTGTTTTTTATATATAGAGAAAGAGGGACAATCTTTTAGGAGTTGTGTCTCTCCATCTGTCTTGTTTCATAAACTAATAATTCAATGGAGAAAATAGAACATGAAGAGTATGTCACAAATGGTATTAATATAATAAACAAATAGTATATTGTATTTTATTGCCTTTAAAATATATTTATTCATGATAGTTTAGATAATTAAGAAATGTTAGAAGGTAAAAGAAAAAAATAAAAGTTTTTCAAAAATACATACTTTTTAAAGTAGTATATATATAGATTAACATTTAGCAATTTCATCTGGATAGCATACAATAATAATAATAACAACAAAGCTTGATGATGGAAGTCTGACAATGGCAAATGCCACAATTAATAACCCTAATAGCACATGACTAAAAAACCTTTGCAATTTGACTATGATCCCGATCTGAAAGGGTGTTTGATGCATACAATGATACACTCGGGGCATCTAACTTGATTGAAGCGGTGAGCCTCTCTAAATTCTCTTGACTCACCCAAACTCCCTTTCTCTTCTATCTTCTCAAGTTTGCTGATCTCAGTCTGAAATCGATACCCACATGTTTATTGATCCTAATTAATCAATTCAGGCCATAATACATAATTAAGGCAGCAAAACAGATCAGAAAAGAAATAATCGATGCTATACATTACATACATNATTGCCTTTAAAATATATTTATTCATGATAGTTTAGATAATTAAGAAATGTTAGAAGGTAAAAGAAAAAAATAAAAGTTTTTCAAAAATACATACTTTTTAAAGTAGTATATATATAGATTAACATTTAGCAATTTCATCTGGATAGCATACAATAATAATAATAACAACAAAGCTTGATCATGGAAGTCTGACAATGGCAAATGCCACAATTAATAACCCTAATAGCACATGACTAAAAAACCTTTGCAATCTGACTATGATCCCGATCTGAAAGGGTGTTTGATGATACACTNAGCACATGACTAAAAAACCTTTGCAATTTGACTATGATCCCGATCTGAAAGGGTGTTTGATGCATACAATGATACACTCGGGGCATCTAACTTGATTGAAGCGGTGAGCCTCTCTAAATTCTCTTGACTCACCCAAACTCCCTTTCTCTTCTATCTTCTCAAGTTTGCTGATCTCAGTCTGAAATCGATACCCACATGTTTATTGATCCTAATTAATCAATTCAGGCCATACATAATTAAGGCAGCAAAACAGATCAGAAAAGAAATATTCGATGCTATGCATTACATACATAAAAAGCATGCAGCTAAGAATAGATTGTTTTGATTTCTGCTATGATTGGATTTTGTTTCCACCAAGAGAATCAAATTGCATATATTACAATCCAAAACAAACATAATATATGTTCATTGATTGTTGCGACAAACCTTAGCCTTCATTCAACTCTCACTTTCCATTAGATCATATATATATATATGTATCAGATTATATGGACCCAAAGGAAGCATCAAGACCCTGATCCCCAGTCCCCACCCATTATTACGAATTTTTTTACTACGTAGGAACTCCTTGTCTTTTTTTATAGGTTCCTAGTATTGACAATACACTCACTATCATTGTCATTTATACTATCAATTACCATTATTACTAACTTGTTCTCATCAGGGAGGTGAGGGTGGTATGGGACATTACGTGATACATTTTGCTTTCTAAATTGCTGACGTGGAAAATGCAANCAAAGGAAGCATCAAGACCCTGATCCCCAGTCCCCACCCATTATTACGAATTTTTTTTACTACGTAGGAACTCCTTGTCTTTTTTCATAGGTTCCTAGTATTGACAATACACTCACTATCATTGTCATTTAGACTATCGATTACCATTATTACTAACTTGTTCTCATCAGGGAGGTGAGGGTGGTATGGGACATTACGTGATACATTTTGCTGACGTGGAAAATGCATGCAGCACGGCGAGTCCCATGTGTTGCTCACATGCCTTTTCTCCACAGGTGTCAATTAATGTATGTGTCGCTATCCACCGTTGCCATCACTATGAAATGCTGCTATCTATCATGACTAGGTACCTNTATCCTATCAAACGGAACGTATGAAAAAAGAAAAAAAAAAGGCAAGACAACTTTAAGAATGCAAAATCATAGTGGATTGTGAACTCGTCACCCTTAATCGTGACACATTGTGGTCACCATTCTTTAAACAATAATAATAAATGATCATATAATTATACTGATGATGTCAACATTTTAATTGTGGTGTTAACATCAACCGCCAGTGTATTTGTACAAAGCATATGAAATTTTAGGGGTGTTACATTGTTAATAAAGTGATTCCCGATGATTGAGAACTTGAGTAGCATCACTAAGCTAACTCAATTCCCATGGAAACTCTATTCTAAGAAATTAATTGTGGGAGACATTAACTACATAGGAGATTTTCTGCAACAGATTGAGATAACGATTTTCTGTATAGTAAACCTGAAACAATTACAAGGTCAAATAAATAAAATCAAACCACAAGAATTCAAAAGAATGATTTGAGATAAACCTAAAGAATGTGATCAAAAAAATGTAGCATATAACCACCATTTCAATCCTTGGACGACATGGAGCATCCTTCACATTCTTCAAATTGTTGTCCAATAGTGTCAAATAAGTTGACTTTTCATTAGTCTTTGATGCAGTTATATTTATTCTACCTGTCTTAACAAAGTTCTCTATATATTAGGCAGACAAACCTAGTTTCAATAAGACCGACAAAGATTAGATCTAAAAATCAAGAAAAGAGTAATTGAAGATCGAAAAAACACTCGAGAAGAGAAATACAAAATCGATATGAAAAGGGGAAAGAGTACAACAAAAAATGTTAGAGAGTGATGATTAAATTTAGGATGGGAAGGTCAAAAACCTTATATAACGACTTCAAACAGTGAACCACTCACTTCCAACCATAAAACATTTTATATATATAAAATTTTATTGTCTTTACCTTTTTTTTTTCTTTAATATATAGTCTGTCCAAGTTCNCATGTGTTGCTCACATGCCTTTTCTCCACAGGTGTCAATTAATGTATGTGTCGCTATCCACCGTTGCCATCACTATGAAATGCTGCTATCTATCATGACTAGGTACCTATATATATATATATTCCAAGTTCTCGACAATATCATGTACATATTTTTATGATTAATGCTTAATTTTCATACTATTATACATGTACCGAAGTATTAAGTACGAAAATTAATTAGGTCGGATTAGCATTATTAATTTTTTGGTACTTCAACACATGAATATAATTAAGTGTCAAGCAAACAGGTGCAAATTGTTGTGTGAGAAGTGGGGGGGCAATTAAATATGTATGGACTTCATCTTTAAAAATAAAAATAAAAACTGAAGTAAATGTAGTAGTAGCTTATAGCCTGCTTAATTAGACTATATATTCTTTCAATAAGGAAACGACAAAATTTATGAACAGTTTGACATAATAAAATATAAACAGAATCAATGGACAATTAAGTTCATAATTTAGTTCTGTTTACTAATTATTAATATATTTAGAGTTTATATATTATTCCCTCGATCCCTTGTCTTCTTCCTAGACAATTGTGGTACTTACCGCCGGTTGGTCTATATCTATTCTATATATAAGAAAAAACACAGTATCTCTCCATTATATTATTCTTTAAGGGTTAATTTTAATTTGTACCTTAAAAGATGACTCAAATTTTAATTTGTACCCTCAAAGTTTAAATATATCAATTTACACTTTGAAAAACATAAATTTGTATCAATATGCATTAGAGGATAACTTTCATCCACTTTGTAGTAAGACAAGTTTGGGATAATTATAAATTGCNCGCTATCCACCGTTGCCATCACTATGAAATGCTGCTATCTATCATGACTAGGTACCTCTATATATATATATATATTCCAAGTTCTCGACAATATCATGTACATATTTTTATAATTAATGCTTAATTTTCATACTATTATACGTACCAATTACATGTACANCTGCTATCTATCATGACTAGGTACCTATATATATATATATTCCAAGTTCTCGACAATATCATGTACATATTTTTATGATTAATGCTTAATTTTCATACTATTATACATGTACCGAAGTATTAAGTACGAAAATTAATTAGGTCGGATTAGCATTATTAATTTTTTGGTACTTCAACACATGAATATAATTAAGTGTCAAGCAAACAGGTGCAAATTGTTGTGTGAGAAGTGGGGGGGCAATTAAATATGTATGGACTTCATCTTTAAAAATAAAAATAAAAACTGAAGTAAATGTAGTAGTAGCTTATAGCCTGCTTAATTAGACTATATATTCTTTCAATAAGGAAACGACAAAATTTATGAACAGTTTGACATAATAAAATATAAACAGAATCAATGGACAATTAAGTTCATAATTTAGTTCTGTTTACTAATTATTAATATATTTAGAGTTTATATATTATTCCCTCGATCCCTTGTCTTCTTCCTAGACAATTGTGGTACTTACCGCCGGTTGGTCTATATCTATTCTATATATAAGAAAAAACACAGTATCTCTCCATTATATTATTCTTTAAGGGTTAATTTTAATTTGTACCTTAAAAGATGACTCAAATTTTAATTTGTACCCTCAAAGTTTAAATATATCAATTTACACTTTGAAAAACATAAATTTGTATCAATATGCATTAGAGGATAACTTTCATCCACTTTGTAGTAAGACAAGTTTGGGATAATTATAAATTGCAACTTTAAAATTTAAATATTTCACATTTATAATTAAAAAAGAATCTCATTTATTAATACTTGTTGAATATCTCTCAATTGTGTCGTGTCGTATCATTTTCGTGTTGTGTTCGAGTCGATAAAAAAATATTTTTAATACAAAATATTTTCGTGTCGAGCCAATTGCATTGTGTCATATATTTTATACTTAAAAATTATAAAAATACATATTTTTTTGCCTATAATACTAGTTAAATAGTTATTTTTTGTCTGCAGTTGTATTATTAATATCTAACTTTAATTTGATCGAACAATCAAAAGAATTGTAAGCAAAAAAATAGTTATTTTATATTTTTTTTTAAAATTTAAAAATATTTTTTATTGACTCGAAGATGACACAATACAATTGAGGGCTATTTAACGAGTATTAATAAAAAAAAATTTGGATCATAAATATGAAATATTTAAACATTAAGAGTGCAATTTATAATTAGTCCAAACTTTTTTAACTGCAAAATAAATAGTAGTTAATCTCAAGTGCACATTGATACGAATTTATATTTTTTAGGGTGTAAATTAATATTTTTAAACTTTGAGGGTACAAATTGAGATTTTAGTGATTTTTCGGGATATAAGTTGAGATTAGTCCTATTCTTAAATCAATTGCCTTTCTTATTCTAATTAAAGATTATTTAAATGTGGAAGATAAAATAATATTTGATGTTGGATAATAATGTCCACATAAACCTTGATTGGCAACTCCTTTGCACATGTCTGTCGCTTTCACTAACATTTTTCTTTTGAACAGAAAGATAAAGAAGAACACAATGTGTGTTGGTTTACATGATGGGCTTGTTAATTTGGAGGCCAACAACTTAATTTCTATGAATGCCAACAAACTAAACCCCCTTCACATTGTTTGTTAATTAGTTTTTAATTACATTTATAATCAACTATTAAAATAATTGCTTCTTAGACCCAAAAAAGTGGGTTGCCTCCATCACAGGCACAGCTAGCCATGGGTCCCCAGGACCGAAATTATAGGAAAAAATTACACTAGCAGATTACATAAAGACTAACAAAATTTATTTTAATATTCTAATTAGGTGAGATGCTCGTCCATTAGTTGAATTCCATTTTTACCAGGTTTATTTATTTATTTATTTTTTAATATAGCAGACAGAACTAGCTGCCTCCAATTTTACTTTGTGCCTTGCATTTTTTGCCCCTTCCGTCCGTTCATTGCTTGTTTTTAGGGTAATTTTGGTTCATTGGTTGTTGAATGATCACCAACTTGGATTAACCATAAGCTATAAGAAATCAAAAAACTTTAACTCATTCCCATATAGTGAATTTATTTACCATTAATAGACATGGACTGACTGCGGNATTAACCATAAGCTATAAGAAATCAAAAAACTTTAACTCATTCCCATATAGTGAATTGATTTACCATTAATAGACATGGACTGACTGCGGCTGCGGCTGCTGCTGCTGCTTCCTCCAAAAAGCTTAAAAACTTTGCTGGCTTTACCTCAATCTTCGCCACCATTATTATCTTTTTACTTTACCCTCCAACTCCAAGCTCACCAAGCCATGGCCCCAAGCTATTTAGTTAACCTCGATCACCCTTCACTATGTATTTTACCTTTTTACTCCTCCCACAACCCAACCCCTTTATATACGAACCTTCCTTCCCCTTTCTCAGCCCTACTACCCATAACCACCCCTCTTCTCTCTCTCACTACTTCCTCCCTTTCTTCTATTTTCCACTAATAAGTCTTCTCTAAACACTACAAAAAAAGCCATGGCCAAAGGAGGCAAGATGAACAAGTTGAAGTTAGTGCTAAAGAGAATGCAATCATTCAGCAAGCTTGGCCGTGGCAACGGCAATACCATCATCCCGGCCGCCAACAATTCTTCCGACGATAATGATGAGCCTTCCACCTGTGATAAAATCTCCAGAGACCTGCAAACGGTATATGTTGGCAAGTCACGGCGCAGATATCTCGTCAGCTCCGACGTCACAGACCACCCGCTCTTCCGGGAACTCATGGAACGGTCCGGTGACAATGATGACTCCATCACCGTCGGGTGTGAAGTTGTACTGTTCGAGCACTTGCTATGGATGCTTGAGAATGCTGATCCTCAACCTGAATCTTTGGACGAGCTTGTTGAGTTTTACGCATGCCGAGACTTGGATTGAGAGGTTAATAACTACGTCTACAGTCTACTCTACTACTACTCAGTAACTGAAAATAACTACCGTACGTCTAGGGACGGACGGGGGTGATCATTCTATTCTATTCTATTCTATCTATGTGCTCTTCTTCAATCAATTACGGTGTAGTGTATAGTTGTATATTTTTCCAAGTGATCAATGATGATTAGTGCCGGTGTAGATAAAAAAAAATAAATAAATAAATAAAAAAGGAGGAGGAGGAGGAGGAGCNCGTACGTCTAGGGACGGACGGGGGTGATCATTCTATTCTATTCTCTTCTATCTATGTGCTCTTCTTCAATCAATTACGGTGTAGTGTATAGTTGTATATTTTTCCAAGTGATCAATGATGATTAGTGCCGGTGTAGATAAAAAATAAATAAATAAATAAATAAAAAAGGAGGAAAGGAGGAGGAGGAGAGACAGACAGAAAGTGACGACAGTTCCATCGAACGGTGAGGATTAACCCATTTTTACATCGGCTGATCGAAAGGGGAGAAGGCCCTAATTAATGGGTATTATATATCTGTATTTTTATTTGGTGTTATTCCAGTTATTTACAAATCAGTTTTTTTTTTGTTTTTATCTGTAATTAAACTTCTCAAATACTCTAGGCACACTATATATCTATGACTAAATAGCAAGAGTGTGCGTGTGCGCGCGCTTACAATGTTAACTACTCCTACTAATTCTACATCTGAATCGTGCCAATATAATTGACAATTCATCACAAGAATTGCATAAGACTGCTATCTATCTCAATTTTGAAAATGAAGACATTAGGACATGAAGCTACTAAGGAAGAAAAAATGGTACCATACCAATATTTATCATATTTTTGAATATCTTTATCATTATTATTATGTGTGTTTTTATTACTGTTGTAGTATCGAAGAGATATCACAATAATAATAAAAATACCNCATGAAGCTACTAAGGAAGAAAAAATGGTACCATACCAATATTTATCATATTTTTGAATATCTTTATCATTATTATTATTATGTGTGTTTTTATTACTGCTGTAGTATCGAAGAGATATCACAATAATAGTAAAAATACTCACAAAAATGATAATATGACTGACAAAAATTACTAATTAAAATAGTAAATTCTGTAGGTATGGTATCATTTTTTTTTTTGTATCATAGTGAAATGCATGTTATATAGATCGATATAATAGCTAGTACTGAAAAAATGTACAACATTCACTGGGTTCCGCAATTAATTACCNGAATATCTTTATCATTATTATTATTATGTGTGTTTTTATTACTGCTGTAGTATCGAAGAGATATCACAATAATAGTAAAAATACTCACAAAAATGATAATATGACTGACAAAAATTACTAATTAAAATAGTAAATTCTGTAGGTATGGTATCAATTTTTTTTTTGTATCATAGTGAAATTCATATTATATAGATCGATATAATAGCTAGTACTGAAAAAATGTACAACATTCACTGGGTTCCGCAATTAATTACCTGTTTCATGTTCTCCACACCGTTAACAGCAGAGTCTCTTTGTCATGAAAATTTTGTACGTTATGAACCCCGGTCTGGCTGTCCAAGCTTTCGGGTGACTAGCATAAGAACAAGGGGACATATTAAAACAAGAGATTAATTACCAGCGAAAAATATGGATCTAAGTAACCCTCCACCGAATAACTGTTGAAAAGATCGATATTGAACGTAGGGGAGTCAAAATCAGAGTTAGTTATATATATATATATGTGACGTTCAAGAAAGAAACCCATATTGGAGTTGAAAGACATCGTCACTAGCCGCACCTTTTCTATTTTTGGACCAGAGTGCAGACTGTTAATTAGTAGTAATTATTAGAGTTAATATTAGTTAAAGGTGGGACCATGAAATAGTTGACCACTCTTTGTTCTCTCAAAATTCTCTTTAGTTAAGAAGTCACGAGGGTTTTATGTACAGTGCTTGATCACTCTTACNACATCGTCACTAGCCGCACCTTTTCTATTTTTGGACCAGAGTGCAGACTGTTAATTAGTAGTAATTATTAGAGTTAATATTAGTTAAAGGTGGGACCATAAAATAGTTGACCACTCTTTGTTCTCTCAAAATCCTCTTTAGTTAAGAAGTCACGAGGGTTTTATGTACAGTGTTTGATCACTCTTATATATATGGGCGTTTTTTTTTTCTCTCTAGTAATAGTTAATATTATGTATTAGAATAGTGTGATCTACTCATGCATATGAAAAAGAAAGGTCTCAGCATAGCACGACATGTTACAAGAATTAATGATTATTTTTTTTTGTTACAAAAATGTGGTAGTGGCGACAAAGGATATTTTTATATTTGAAGACAGCGAGTCAAACAACTTGGGAGGAGGCACCAATATCATACCTATTTATTTGTTTAGAGCTTCTTTGTTGTAAAGTAAATGGAATATGTATAGTTTAGGATTCTAATAATTGGGTTGGGTTGGGTTGGTTTGTTAGAGATGCTATTTATTTATGATATGCTATGTTTGTTGTTGTTAAATGAAACTTTTCATTACACTTATGAAAACTTTATACTGCTAAGTGGAAGACACGAAATCTCTTGAGTACACGCAAATATTAGGTAGCTGATTATCTGTTTGCAACGCGTTTCCGAACTGCTCCAACCATGCATATAGCTGTGGCAGGAAGAGCCAGCGGTTGTTTCACTAAATCTCTTTAGGATCTTTTTTTTTTGGGTCAGAAGCTTTAGGATCAAGGCTTCACGTTTTGTCGTTTTCCATTTGTTCCTAATTTTCTTTCTTTCTTTCCTTTTTTTTTCCAATCATTTTTAACTTCAACAAAATGGGAAATTTTTTATTCCCCCATTGAGTTGGTTTTTTCAATTTCCTAATTAGTTAGAAAGTCAAAACCTCTCCAAGGGATGAGGTTTTGTTCCAGAATAATAATATGACTAAGGTAAGATTGCAACGTCGAAAAAGAAGTATTATTGTATTGATAATAATATTATTGTCAGCTAAAAGGCAGCCAAAGTTCACTTTATTAATCCGATCCAGTTTAAGATCCAAAGAGTCCGGGAAGATAGGAGTACGTGGGAAAGAGATTATCGGGATATGCACTCATGAAAATCAATCCTATCTTAATTGTACTTACCAAAAAAGTAGTGTTCTCTCACTCACGTTACCGCCTCACCAAACCTATATATTGTAAGCTCTCTCCACATGGAGAGACATATCTTCCAACACACATCTCTCAACACACCTTAGCACATCTTTACACCCCCTACACACATAACTTCTCTTTTCTAACTAGTAACTCTCCTGAAAGCTCTGTCCTAGTTATTTTATTCATCAATAAAGACCTCCAGCCACCACTGTCGTTTTTTGTGAGTAGAGTAAGTCATCTGAACCTAACCACTATATATCTGCATGTTTGCTTATATTTAATGTTTTGCCATTAATTACACTATTTATTGTCCATCAATTACACCTCTTCATGCACTCGACTGTTGATCTTGCATGAGACCAATTTGTGCATTATTAGTTTGGCGCCGTCTGAGGAAAACAACTAAGTTTTTCATGCAATCACGACCAGATCGATGAGTCAACAATCGGGAGACAACAACCCGACTCACTAGAAGGAGGTTCCGCCTCCCCTCGCACACTCGGAACCATCTGATATGAGGACTCCTGTTATCAGGCAACAACTTCTACATACCATACAGTTGCTGGTAAGCCAAAATTAGCACATCATTTAGTTGATGCTCTCCCAGGGAGGCATTGCCCCTCAACCCGTAGAAAGAGCACCACTACCTCCAATGGGAGAAGCACAACAACCTCTCCACTTTGGGCGCCAAGTAGTTCCCCAACGTGGAGCCTAGAGCCAAAACACCCTCGGACAACGTTTGGGCGCTCCTTGCCCAGGAGTCCCTTCTCAGCGTGCATGAAGCTCACATGTTCCCCTTCTTCATGTACCTGCGCAGGAGGACAAAGGAGAAAGCCAATATGCTGATCATGGAAGCCGTTAGAACCACCCTGCGGAAGACGTCCCCAACCAATGAGACGAGAAGATCAGAGAGGTGCAAAACCAACTCGGTGATGCCCTCAACGCCATCAAGGCACAAGTGCCCGAGATGGTGGATTACTTGGTAAGGTGCACTGATACCCCGTTTATTATAGATATTGTCAACTACCCCTACCCTCGAAATTCAAGATGCTTGTCATCGAGATCTTCGACAGTACCAAGGACCCACTTGACCACATCAACACATATAAATCTCTCATGCAACTTCACAATGTGCTTGATGAAATCATGTTAGAGCTTTCCCCACTACCTTGAAGGCATCTGCTAGATAATGGTTCGCGAATATCAAACCCTCATCTATCCACTCTTTCGCGGAGCTGAGTAAATCTTTCGTCTCCTACTTCATTGGGGGATGCCGACATCAGAAGCCAATTACCCATCTGCTCACCATCAAGCTGGACCGGGACGACAGTCTTAGGAACTACCTCACTCGTTTCAATGAGGAGGCTCTCCAAATTGAGGAATCAGATGATAAGGTAACCATGACCACCTTCATTGCAAGTCTGCACTCCTCCAGTTTTATGTTCTCTATCCTCAAGAAATTGTCCTCCAGTATGTCCGAGCTGTTATTAAGGACACAAAAGTACATGAACGTCGAGGATGTCACCAAGGTCAGACGAGGTGAGTCCTCTCATGGGGGCGAGAAGAGTAAGGATACCTGTGAGGACAAACGGGAAATAGAGAACAAAAGAAATAAGACAGAGGGAATCTATTTCAAGGACCTCCTTGGTACCCCGCCTTTAAGGGAGTGACAAGACTTCACGCCACTCAACGCCTCAGTGGAGCACTTCTTGTTCCAGATACAGGATGATCCCACGCTCTGCTGGCCCAAAAAAATGAAGTCTGCCTCAAACCAAAAGAGCCTGAACAAGTACTGTTGTTTCCACTGCGGCCACGACCATGATACTGACGATTGCTTTGACCTTAAAAGGCAGATCGAGGAGCTCATACAACGTGGCCAATTGAGACAGTATGTTGCCGACAGAGGACAAACCCCGCCACCTGGTCGGGTCAAGGACAACAAAAAATGCCAGCAACCCCTTGGAGAAATTCAGACAATCTCCTAAGGGCTAGGTGGAGGAGACGATTACAACTCTGCCAAAAAAGGTCTTGGCCCACCTATGGGACACTGAACACCTGAAAATTTTATTTATCCTTTATTGTTTCAGTTGATTTATTTTGTTATTTATTATTTTATGAAATAAAACTCATGCGAAGATTATTGTGTCCATAACTGTCTTGTTTCATTTCATAAAGTTTGAAAACAGCTTATGACATAACGACAAGGTAGACAAAAAGGCAAAAATTGTCATATTCCTGAAAACCAGCCCTTAGGCGCCCAGCACCAAGCGCTCAACCCTTAGGCGCCCAATACCTCAGGCACTCTCCTCATCTTCATATCAATGGAATGAGCCTCTGCTATAGCAGCTCTCTCCCGAGCTATACGTAGCTCGGCCTTAGCTCTAGTGGCCCTCTCACAGAGTGCTTGCAGCTCTGACTCTATTCTCATTCAGACAGTCACTTTATAAATTTTTAACTTCGCACTTTCTCGCGAGTCGCCAAGAAGCTCAGCTTGAATATATCTCTGCTCCCAAGCAGTCGATGTATCCAGCTTTGCACTCTCTCGCGAGTAGCCAACAAGCTCAGCCTGAATTTCCCTCTGCTCCCAAGCAGCCTATGTATCTAGCTTCACACTTTCTCGTGAGTCGCTAAGAAGCTCAACCTGAATCTACTTCTGCTCCTAAGTAGCCTATGCATCCAGCTATGCGCACTCTCGCGAGTAGCCAAGAAGCTCGACCTAATCTTACCTCTGCTTGCAAATAGTCTATGTATCTAGCTTCACACTTTCTTGCGAGTCGCCAAGAAACTCGCCCTGATTCTATCTTTACTCCCAAGCAACTTCAATATCTAGCTGCAAGCTCTCTCGTGAGTCGTCAAGAAACTCAGCCTAATCCTACCTCTACCTCTAAGAAGCCTATGTATCCAGCTTCACACTCTCTTGCGAATCACCAAGAAGTTTAGTCTAATCCTATCTCTGCTCCCAAACAGCCTCAATCTCCAGCTTAGCGCCTCTCTCACGAGTAGCCAAAAGTGAGGCCTCAAGAGGTGTTATTCTCTCATGAGCCAACCTTAATTGCTCTCAGCGGTCCCCTGTGCCTGCCTTTCTGTTACCAGATGCCTGAATGCCTCTCCAAGCTTGATCGTCCTTAACAAAGGCAGGGAAGAACAATAACCACCTACAAGCATTCAAAAAACAAAATATGAAGGAAAAGAGGCAGGTACAAAATCAAACCCTCGAGATCTAAGCTCTCTGATGTCCTTGGGAGTCACGAACCCTCAAAGTTGCTCATTAACCGAAGTCAAGTCAAAACATAGACACCGATCCATTACTGAAAACAGGACAGCAATATGGAGCTACACTCCCCGTAAAAGACCACACTACAGTTTAACTCCTACAATGGTACAAGGGCTAGCTCTGATACATACAGAAGTCCCAGTCTGAGAAAGAGTGAGGGCATCACCGGATCCTGCTCTCGGGAATTAACCTGGCCATCAGACCTCGGCCAGAAAGCACTAAGGGTATTAAACCTCGCCCTCTTGGGTGGAGGGGAAGACACCATCCTAAAAGTATAGAGAGTCTCCATCATCGCCCCTATCAACAGGGCGACTGTAATTAGAGACAATGTCAATATAAAGAACCAGCATCGATAAAACATTAAGGAGAAAGTAGGATTAGAGAAAACGGGTTCGCCTCTTGCGCAATCGAAAGCCATCATAGTCTCATTTTCTGGCAAAAACCTAAAATGCCAACCTGTCGCCCATGAATGTTTGACAGCTGCCTGCCAGAACGCAGCATCCCACCATCGTTGGTTTCATTAATTTGTGCTTAAAACTAAAATTCAAAGAGATAGAAGCATTTTTTGGAAAAATTTGTTAACCAAACTGCCTTTGGTCATTTGTATGTCGTAGATCTCGAAAAAATATCTGAATACAAAATTTTTTTTTTGCCTCAAATAGACAACCGAGCACAAAATTATGGACGTTTAAAGTTTTACCTTCTTTCTAATACTCTGGCCAACACCCAACAGGCGATCCCTCTCCTTACTATACCCAGGCCGCCCTGGCTTCACCCAGCTTATAACCTTGGCCCTCTCCAATAATGCAAGAGGTGCCGCCCATATCCACAACAACATTTTCATTAGTCAAATAGAAATCCCGAGCTCTTNAAGACCACACTACAGTTTAACTCCTACAATGGTACAAGGGCTAGCTCTGATACATACAGAAGTCCCAGTCTGAGAAAGAGTGAGGGCATCACCGGATCCTGCTCTCGGGAATTAACCTGGCCATCAGACCTCGGCCAGAAAGCACTAAGGGTATTAAACCTCGCCCTCTTGGGTGGAGGGGAAGACACCATCCTAAAAGTATAGAGAGTCTCCATCATCGCCCCTATCAACAGGGCGACTGTAATTAGAGACAATGTCAATATAAAGAACCAGCATCGATAAAACATTAAGGAGAAAGTAGGATTAGAGAAAACGGGTTCGCCTCTTGCGCAATCGAAAGCCATCATAGTCTCATTTTCTGGCAAAAACCTAAAATGCCAACCTGTCGCCCATGAATGTTTGACAGCTGCCTGCCAGAACGCAGCATCCCACCATCGTTGGTTTCATTAATTTGTGCTTAAAACTAAAATTCAAAGAGATAGAAGCATTTTTTGGAAAAATTTGTTAACCAAACTGCCTTTGGTCATTTGTATGTCGTAGATCTCGAAAAAATATCTGAATACAAAATTTTTTTTTTGCCTCAAATAGACAACCGAGCACAAAATTATGGACGTTTAAAGTTTTACCTTCTTTCTAATACTCTGGCCAACACCCAACAGGCGATCCCTCTCCTTACTATACCCAGGCCGCCCTGGCTTCACCCAGCTTATAACCTTGGCCCTCTCCAATAATGCAAGAGGTGCCGCCCATATCCACAACAACATTTTCATTAGTCAAATAGAAATCCCGAGCTCTTAGCAGCCAAGGCGTCTCCCACTCCCACATAGCCAGCACCACCCATGCCACTGGTGTCGAGTCCTCTTCCATGGGCACCGCTTGATGCCCTCTATACCTTGGGCGCCTCTAGCAGTGCCTTGGGTGCCCTAGCAGCCCCTTGGGTGTCTCCAGTAGCCCCTTGGATGCCACCAGCAGCGCCTTGGGTGCCCCAACAACCCCTTAGGCTTCTCCAGCAGCCCCTTGGGCACCTCTAGCAGTGCCTTGCATCTCCTTGGGCGCCTCTAACAGCATCTTAGGCGTCCCAACAATGCCTTTGATGCCTCTAGCAACACCTTGGGTGCCTCTAACAATCCCCCAGCGCCACTGGCACAGCCACCTACATGTTGCCCAAAGGGCGCCGTCGCCTTTCCTCTCTCCAACACTTGCCCTTTTCATTCGGCGTCGTCTACCATGGGCGCCTTTCATCTAGGCATGACTCTCCTCGCTGACCTCACTAGATCCAAATTCCTTGGGGTCACAGCGGTCCCAACCGGCTTCGGTACTGCCTAAACCAACACCGCTCGCTACTGCCGTCTCATCGCCCTGAGCACATGCGCCAACCAGGGGCTCATTAGCATCGCCCAGCACCTAGGTTGACGCACTGAACTATCGGGTCTCTCCAATGGCGCCACCTGACCTGCCTTGAGCCACCTTTCTCCTTTCCATTAAGGAGCCTCCACCTGGGACACCATGTGATTGAAGCCCTCTTCATCGAATCCCTCCTCATTTTCTATGAAAGTTTATTACTACAAAGGGAAGAATGAAGAAAAAGGGGTTTTCAAGATTTTTTAAGTCCTGAGTATAGGTAAGATGCTCTAAAAAGGCTTGCAAAGTCCTAAAACACGGAGCCTAGGTGAAAGGAGGTCAAACACAAAAAGCAACCAACATTGCGATGGTGATGCAAGATGGGGAACGAATTTTTACAGACAGAAATAGAGAGCCGAATAAGTCACAATTGTGGAGAAGAATAAACCTATCTGTCCAAGCTTACTCATGCCCTTAACCCCTTCACCACCAGGGCTTGGGGCATGGGGGAAAATGAAGAGCCCAAAACCAATTGGGCCAGACCCAATAAATCAACCAAACTTAAGTCAGCAAAAAGGCAGCCCCAAGTTCACTTTATCAATCCGACCTAGTTCAAGATCCAAGGAGTCCCGGAAGACAAGAGCATGTGAGAGAGAGATTATCGGGATATGCACTCATGAAAATCAATCCTACCTTAATTGTACTTACCAAAGAAGTAGTGTCCTCTCACTCACGTCACCGCCTCACTAAACCTATATATTGTAAGCTTTCCACATGGAGATACATCTCTTCCAACACACATCTCTCCACACACCTTGACATCTCTCTACACCCCTTACACACATAACTTTTCTCTCCTAACTAGTGTACATCTCTCAAAAGCTTTCTCCTGGTTACTTTATTCATCAATAAAGACCTTCGGTCATCACTGCTGTTTCCCAAGAGTGGAGTAGGTCACCCGGACCAAACCACTATATATCTGCGTGTTTGCTTATATTTACTGTTTTGCCATTGATTATCTTATTTATTGTCCATCAATTACACCTCTTCATATATNCAAGGCGTCTCCCACTCCCACATAGCCAGCACCACCCATGCCACTGGTGTCGAGTCCTCTTCCATGGGCACCGCTTGATGCCCTCTATACCTTGGGCGCCTCTAGCAGTGCCTTGGGTGCCCTAGCAGCCCCTTGGGTGTCTCCAGTAGCCCCTTGGATGCCACCAGCAGCGCCTTGGGTGCCCCAACAACCCCTTAGGCTTCTCCAGCAGCCCCTTGGGCACCTCTAGCAGTGCCTTGCATCTCCTTGGGCGCCTCTAACAGCATCTTAGGCGTCCCAACAATGCCTTTGATGCCTCTAGCAACACCTTGGGTGCCTCTAACAATCCCCCAGCGCCACTGGCACAGCCACCTACATGTTGCCCAAAGGGCGCCGTCGCCTTTCCTCTCTCCAACACTTGCCCTTTTCATTCGGCGTCGTCTACCATGGGCGCCTTTCATCTAGGCATGACTCTCCTCGCTGACCTCACTAGATCCAAATTCCTTGGGGTCACAGCGGTCCCAACCGGCTTCGGTACTGCCTAAACCAACACCGCTCGCTACTGCCGTCTCATCGCCCTGAGCACATGCGCCAACCAGGGGCTCATTAGCATCGCCCAGCACCTAGGTTGACGCACTGAACTATCGGGTCTCTCCAATGGCGCCACCTGACCTGCCTTGAGCCACCTTTCTCCTTTCCATTAAGGAGCCTCCACCTGGGACACCATGTGATTGAAGCCCTCTTCATCGAATCCCTCCTCATTTTCTATGAAAGTTTATTACTACAAAGGGAAGAATGAAGAAAAAGGGGTTTTCAAGATTTTTTAAGTCCTGAGTATAGGTAAGATGCTCTAAAAAGGCTTGCAAAGTCCTAAAACACGGAGCCTAGGTGAAAGGAGGTCAAACACAAAAAGCAACCAACATTGCGATGGTGATGCAAGATGGGGAACAAATTTTTACAGACAGAAATAGAGAGCCGAATAAGTCACAATTGTGGAGAAGAATAAACCTATCTGTCCAAGCTTACTCATGCCCTCAACCCCTTCACCACCAGGGCTTGGGGCATGGGGGAAAATGAAGAGCCCAAAATCAATTGGGCCAGACCCAATAAATCAACCAAACTTAAGTCAGCAAAAAGGCAGCCCCAAGTTCACTTTATCAATCCGACCTAGTTCAAGATCCAAGGAGCCCCGGAAGACAAGAGCATGTGAGAGAGAGATTATTGGAATATGCACTCATGAAAATCAATCCTACCTTAATTGTACTTACCAAATAAGTAGTGTCCTCTCACTCACATCACCGCCTCACTAAACTTATATATTGTAAGCTCTCCACATGGAGATACATCTCTTCCAACACACATCTCTCAACACACCTTGACATCTCTCTACACCCCCTACACGCATAACTTTTCTCTCCTAACTAGTGTACCTCTCTCAGAAGCTTTCTCCCGATTACTTTATTCATCAATAAAGACCTTCGGTCATCGCTGCTGTTTCCCAAGAGTGGAGTAGGTCACCCGAACCGAACCACTATATATCTGCGTGTTTGTTTATATTTACTGTTTTGTCATTGATTATCTTATTTATTGTCCATCAATTACACCTCTTCATATACTCGACTGTTAATCTTGCACGATACTAATTTGTGCATCATCAATCTTATTTTTGGATAATCTCACTCAATTGAATTATAATCTCACCTCTTATTTTGTAATAACTTCAATATAATTAGAAAAAATATTTTTAGAGCAGTAATTAGTGTTACTGATGATATGGTCATATTTCATCGTCATAGATTTTTTTTTCAATTCATGTTGATAAAGTTAAATAACGAAAAGAGGCATTCTTCATTTTCTGGGAAAAGGGCAAATGAATGAGACACCTCAAGTCAAGACTCCAGGGTAGGGGAGCAGGCCACGAGTGAGTGGGCTGATTTCAATGGGCCCTTCCCACCGGTGCATGTTGCTCAATCGTGTGATTTTTGTCTCCAACCACATCATCATGAATGATAAGAAACGACGTTTGTTTATATTCAAAAACTGGCATCCCCAAAAACAATCAATTTTGCCTCCCGCTACCACTTGTTAGGCTTAGGAGATACGGAAAATTTTGACACCAGGCCTAATTATGCATGTTTGAAATTAAAGTAAACCCATCTAAGAGGTTTATATATATATATATATATATATATATATATATATAATGGAAAAAGAAAAGGACATGAGTTTGAAAGATTATGGAAGACGAGAAAAACACAAAACAGAAAAAAGACAGCAGCAAATTAATACGGCCCACAACTAATTTAACAGACACTGGTGGGACCCAACCATAAGCTGCCAGGCACCCACCATCAATCAGTAGTATCGATTGAGATTGAGAAGAAAGCGTCGCTTAGTGTAGTTGAGTCGAGTCCATATAGCAACTTAAGCGGTCGAAACAACTCTCCTTAACGTGAGAGACTGCACCGCAGAAAATTAATACGGCCCACAGCTAATTTAACAGACACTGGTGGGACCCAACCATAAGCTGCCAGGCACCCACCATCAATTAGTAGTATCGATTGAGATTGAGAAGAAAGCGTCGCTTAGTGTAGTTGAGTCGAGTCGAGTCCATATAGTAACTTAAGCGGTCGAAACAACTCTCCTTAACGTGAGAGACTGCACCGCAGAATATGGGGACTAAAAAGAGACCCTTTTTATGGTCACCGGAAAAAGCCAATGTTTGCATTTCTCATTTACGTCTACATGAAATGAACAATAAGTGCCCAGAAAGTCAAGGGTCATGGTGATTTTTTTTAGTGGTATTTGAGACTTAAAAAAATGATCTAATGTGATATTGACATAGTTTAATGGTGTTTTTATGATTGTAATTTTTAGATTTTTTTCATTGAAATTCTATCACTTGACACATTATTATCTCAAATTAATTTTTTAAATTTTAATAATATTCCTTTATATTTTATTTTTTATTTTCTGTTTACGGTGAAGATAAGACTATTTAAAGGCCAAAATCATTTGGAGACATGGTATCAAAAACGAAAAAAAAAAAAAAATCCATACCACAGTAATATCCTATATATATTCTAACCTACCATTGGATCTGCCGATAAAATTTTACATTTAACACAACACTTGCACAGTACTCGCTAGAAGACATGACATGTGATGTTTCTCGTCTCTCAAATCCCACCAGGTTCCTACCACCAAATCTTGTGGGTTCTTTCCATTCTCACTGAGAGAGAGAGAGAGAGAGAGAGAGACCTGAAAATTCAGTTGTGTGATGGGAGGGGAGGTCAAGTCAAAAGCATAGAATAGCAAAAGTATAGTATAGGGGCGTGGTCGTGGACCAGGAAAAGAACAAACAAGGCAACGTAATGCCAAAATGCATGTGATGCACCGCATGTGTCGGGATTTATACTGTGGGCCGGGGCCCTCAAATCTGCCTAGAAATCCACTGTATGTATATGTATTTTTTTCCATGTGTGTATTCATTTAAAAAAATTATAGTACTTCTATATCTCAAATGCATCAGGTCACAGCCGAGGTCTACATTCGACTTTTAACATATTTGGGTGATAAGCAGATGGATCTGTCAAAATTGCCTTTTTACGGATGTTGTTTTGGTAAAGTATGTCAACTTGTTTATCACTTCATTTACCCTTACAAATATTAGATATACAATTTTATTCACTTATCTATATTACTAATAAAAACAGTTGAATGAATTTTTTTGATTAACTATAATACCACTAATAAGACAATTAATCCCCATTAATGATACAAAAAAATTGACTAAGGGTGAGATCAGACATTCAACTCGATCATCAGAACTCGAATCACATAGTTCATGATGAACACCCAGAGGTTTGCAGGTCAAGGACCTCCAATAACAAGGAGCTCATGGGAACAACATGGATGACAAATGTTTTTCACTAGAAAGTTGCGGGTAAATGGCAATGGTTCCAACATTTAGGCAAGCGAGTCGCAACCGCCTCAACATTATTCATAGGGACTGTGCAAAAGACGAATCCGTTACCAGGAAATGACAAGAGACATATCCCTCACAATAGAATTCAAGCAATAGTTTGTGCAAATATCTTGTGTAATCTTCTCCCTTGATTAATTGAAAATTCTCCTAGGAGCAAGATACTCCTTCAAAGTGGATTAGGCGAGTTTCTGAGCTGAAGAATCACTATAAATTTTATATCTACGTTCCATTATTTCTTCATTGTTCTATTCCTAAGAGCTCTGATTAGACCATCCACTGATTTTCAAACCAATAAAAATCACATCTCCGCTCGACTTTGCAATACACATCACCATCACCCATAATATCTTTTGTAAGGTTAATGAATTTTTTTAATCTTGTAATTATTATTGTCATAAAAACATTATTTATATCTATATCTATGTCTACTTATAAATGTCAACTCTAGAGAAAAGCTTTTGATTTTTTTTTTATTGTATCCCTAACTAATCCTACAAAGGCAACATTATTCATGTTTAATAGCAACAATGATTTATTTAAGTTCTTGAGCATTAGAATTCAAAAACTAAAACATTCAATATGCAATGAATATACACATCACTATCTTTCAACTTGAATAGGTCTTCATATATTAATTAATATATCTGATGCAAGAAACTCTTCAACTTACTCCGTCTATTTATATTTTATTAAACTGCAATGAATACATTAGTTATGCGTGGGAAGTTGAATAATTTCAGGTCTNTATCTTTCAACTTGAATAGGTCTTCATATATTAATTAATATATCTGATGCAAGAAACTCTTCAACTTACTCCGTCTATTAATATTTTATTAAACTGCAATGAATACATTAGTTATGCGTGGGAAGTTGAATAATTTCAGGTCTTTTTTTTTATCACTTAGCAGTTGAAACCTAAAGAATATCATATTTTTCGTCTCTGCATAGCTCAACCAACTTTATTACCGCAACAGGTAGTGATTCAATGACTCTTGTTTGTGTTTGGTTGATCTTGTTTTATAAAGTCTCATAATGCTTTCTGAAAAACTGNGTGATTCAATGACTCTTGTTTGTGTTTGGTTGATCTTGTTTTATAAAGTCTCATAATGCTTTCTGAAAAACTGAATTTCACAAGGCCATAACCATTCATCTTCAAATGTATTTTGATTTGTTATGCTTATGACATATAGAGTTTTTCCCATTTTCAAAGTTAGATTTTCCTGTGAAATAGGATAATTCATCAATGAGGGTTTACTCAAGTGTGGTCAAAGGTTTCTCCTTCGGTTTGTTAGTAGGGGTTATATACTAAACCTGATTGACCACACGTATAAGATTTAAAATTTTGGTCCATGAATCATATAAGCACCAGTGTATTCTTAAATTGCAATGTAATTGGGTATGCATAAATTAGACTGCATATTTAGAATTTGCGATATTTTGAGATTTTCAGTTATTTATTGCTTATGAGAAATATGGGTACATTACTGTCTCACATCTTACGTTAGTGATTCTTCTTATTTACTCATTTTTTTGCCTAGGTACTAATACCTTCAACTTCCAACAAGTATATCCCTCATTCTCCACTTTCATAGTCTAACCTTAGTGCTAATGGGGTTCAAAGGCTAGACTTCATTAAACTCTTCTCCAACGGCACACATTTGTTTGTATTTTTTGGGTGTTTTTGAAAATAACNTTATTTATTGCTTATGAGAAATATGGGTACATTACTGTCTCACATCTTACGTTAGTGGTTCTTCTTATTTACTCATTTTTTTGCCTAGATACTAATACCTTCAACTTCCAACATGTATATTCCTCATTCTCCACTTTCATAGTCTAACCTTAATGCTAATGGGGTTCAAAGGCTAGACTTCATTAAACTCTTCTCCAACGGCACACATTTTTTTGGGTGTTTTTGAAAATACCTTTCTTTTTTTTTTTTTTGTTTGCAGATTTTGAGCTTGTTTTTCTAACAAATTAGTTGGAAAAAAAAAAAAAACAAAGGAAAACACAACCCAAACACTTTTTTATTTTGGTAAAAACTAAAAAAAAATGATTACGAACTGCACCCCAAAAATTTTTATTCAAATTGGTCAATGTATAAAATTGTTCAGGTCCAGCCACCTCAAAATTTTAGATTTGAGAAAAAAAATAACATTAAAATTGTAATTGTAATTGTAATTNCTTGTTTTTCTAACAAATTAGTTGGAAAAAAAAAAAAACAAAGGAAAACACAACCCAAACACTTTTTTATTTTGGTAAAAACTA
Organism: Ilex paraguariensis; assembly: GCA_963454935.2. Classification (NCBI taxonomy): domain Eukaryota; kingdom Viridiplantae; phylum Streptophyta; class Magnoliopsida; order Aquifoliales; family Aquifoliaceae; genus Ilex; species Ilex paraguariensis. The sequence continues at coordinate 435,059 of CAUOFW020003325.1, read as the reverse complement.
AAAAAAAATGATTACGAACTGCACCCCAAAAAAATTTATTCAAATTGGTCAATGTATAAAATTGTTCAGGCCCAGCCACCTCAAAATTTTAGATTTGAGAAAAAAAATAATATTAAAATTGTAATTGTNTTTTTATTCAAATTGGTCAATGTATAAAATTGTTCAGGTCCAGCCACCTCAAAATTTTAGATTTGAGAAAAAAAATAACATTAAAATTGTAATTGTAATTGTAATTCTAAATAATACATGTGTAATGCATGTGTGCGCTAACTAATATATAAAAATATCTATATAATACAAAAGAATCTATTTTATACTCTTTCATAGGATTAGAAACCTACAGCTGTTCTAGAGAAGGAGGATTGAAGAGAAAAAAATGCAACAAAACGGTTCAAACCCTGCACTTATTTGACGGGTTACATGGGTCGTGTTGGGTAACCCTCATATAAGTGGGTCGTGTTTGATTTTATAATTTTCACTAGTTTAATAAATGAATCGTATACAAGTTCACTGATTTTAGACACGAAGCCGTTTAACTCAAAACGGTTATCACTCCTATTTTTTGGGAAAGATCCAATTCCTAAACAAGTTTGTCTGGGTTTTTTGTAAACAGAACAAGTTCAACCTCAAGATCCAAGTTTTTGTTGCTTTGAAATTTTGCTAATTTGGTAATGTAGAGGCTCAAAGAGCTTAGAAAATTTCTAACCGGATCAAGTCTTTCTAAGTTCTAACAGGCTTGGAATGGTAGAATATTGGTTGAATCTTCCCCTCCTTTGGGCTGCTTGCTCAGTGTACCAAACTTCAAAAGTCTTACGCTATGTTTGGTAACTGTTTTTGTCTTTGTTTTTATGTTTTTGTTTTTAATTTTTGTCAAAAATAAAAACAAAAACAAAAATATGTTTGATAACTGTTTTTGATTTTGTTTTGTTTTCGTTGTATTGGATACAAAGACAAAAAAATGGGAACGNAGGCTTGGAATGGTAGAATATTGGTTGAATCTTCCCCTCCTTTGGGCTGCTTGCTCATTGTACCAAACTTCAAAAGTCTTACGCTATGTTTGGTAACTGTTTTTGTCTCTGTTTTTATGTTTTTGTTTTTAATTTTTGTTAAAAATAAAAACAAAAATATGTTTGATAACTGTTTTTGATTTTGTTTTGTTTTCGTTGTATTGGATACAAAGACAAAAAAATGGAAACAAAAAAAAAATGTTTCAAGAAACACCCAACACAGAGACAACACGCGTATAAATGGGTGGGAAATTAATGAGATCCAAACATCAACTCTTCTTAACAGCAAAACACGCCTTTTTTTTGTTGAACTATAAAAACCCATTTCCCCACTCTTTTCTCCCCATCGCTAACCCCCNAAGAAACACCCAACACAGAGACAACACGCGTATAAATGGGTGGGAAATTAATGAGATCCAAACATCAACTCTTCTTAACAGCAAAACACGCCTTTTTTTTGTTGAACTATAGAAACCCATTTCCCCACTCTCTTCTCCCCATCGCTAACCCCTTGTCTCTCTCCTCTCTCCCTTATCTCATCTTTTTTTGTATCAGACCATCAGCCTCCATCGCTGCCTCCTCTCTCCCTCATCTCTTCTTTCTCTGTATCAGACCATCGGCCTCCATCACTGCCTCCTGTTTCCCTCCTTTCTCCTTTCTTCGTATGAAACCCAAAAGCTGTGAAACNTCTCCTCTCTCCCTTATCTCATCTTTTTTTGTATCAGACCATCAGCCTCCATCGCTGCCTCCTCTCTCCCTCATCTCTTCTTTCTCTGTATCAGACCATCGGCCTCCATCATTGCCTCCTGTTTCCCTCCTTTCTCCTTTCTTCGTATGAAACCCAGAAGCTGTGAAACCCACTTCAATCGCTGCCTCTCTCTCTCCTCTCTCCCTTTTCTCTATGAAACCCAGAAGTTGTGCATATATATGCATAGATCGCTGCCTCCAGACGAATCGCCGCCTCCATCACTGCCTCCTCTCTCCTTTCTCTATATGAAACTCAGACGGTGTGAAACCCACTTCCATCTCTCTCTCTCCTTTCTTCCTGTTCTCTATGAAACCCAGAATTTGTGCATATATATATGCACAGATATCTGTCACGTGTGTGTGATTGGCCATTTGAGATTGTTGAATTTGGGATTAAATTGTCATTTAGGATTATATCTGTGTATATATCATTTGAGATTAATTGTCATTTGTAACTAATTGAATTTTTATTTGGGATTGTTGAATTGTCATTTGGAATTTAATTACCAAATGGATATCAAACATATTTAGGATAAAATTTGAATTAGTTACCAAACATATTTTTTATTTTTATTCTCAAAATTTGATATACAAAAATGACTCTCAAACATATTTTTTGTTTTAGTGTTTATCACAAAACAAAAATAAAAAATTATTTATATTTTTAATTTTTTGAAGACGCGAAAACAAAAACGTTACCAAATGATCCCTTAGTCTTCTTGTCTCACCCACTCCCAATCTTGTTAATTAGCCAATCAATGATCACACTATCTATCGCCTTTTTTTTATTTTCAAAATCATCAAAATATTACTTTTTTCAATTTATTTGTCATACTACAGTAGTTTTTATGACAGTATTTCAAATTTTTCTTTTTTTTTTTGTTGTAACCGTGTTTTGTATACCCTTTGGTTTGGTGAAAAGTGATGGCCCAAGCTCAAAGGCCCAACTTATGTTACAAACCTAATGGCTCAACTCCAAGAAGTCCAACTAACCAAGTCCAAAGGAGTCTGCACCCCGTTAAACTCATCAGATTCTAGGAGTTACATCAATAAAAGAGCACACATGGTCGTTTAAGAGCTCATCCAAGAGCCTCCTCTACCACATTGGAATAAGAGTCATCCAAGAGCTTCCTCTACCACCTTGGAATAAGGGTCATTCAAGAGTCTCCTCTACCACATTGGAATAAGGGTCATCACCACCTTGGAGTAAGGGAGCATCCAGGAGCCTCACCCTCGCCGTTCGAAGAGAGTCAAGCTTCCCTCATTCTTTGACCAAGTTCTTTGGAGAGCATCATAACTTCCTTACCCGTTGAGGAGAGGATAGGTCGCCAAACTATTTAATTACCGTTAAAGTCACCCCAATCCGTTATAACTATTAAATAGCTCCAACCCGTTATGACCGTCAGACTAGCTATTCAATTACTACACTAAGCCACTATAAATTATAAATTCCACCAACACTTGGGAGGCATCAAACTCGTTCGAGATAATTCTCTCCTCCTCTCTCAAATCTTATAACCTTTTGCTCTCCCACTACATCGGAGTTAATAAAATCCCGGTGACCCTTGTCATTTCAAGTGGACGTTGGTCACCTTAACCGAACCACTATAAACTTAGTCTTATCTCTTTCTCTACTTTATTGCATTTTATACTATTTAATAACAGGTGATGTGCCAACCAATTTGTGTATCATAAAAAAGCATGAGTTCCACCCACGCTTTTACGGGGTTTTGGCCAAAAATATGGTGTTTTGTCAAAAAAAAAACTCGGTGATCCAAGGCTAAGAGGCAATTGTGTTGTCTAGCTGTTCAAGCTATGTATCATGTAGTTTATAGGAATAAAAAGGAGAGGATTCTCTGACACTAATTGGTATAAACTTATAAGTAATCTCATCCAATTTTCTTTAACAACACCCTGTTCGCGGTGACGGGAACATATACACGTTGAGAGTGAGATAGATCTGTAAATCACACTCAAATATCTTTCCATGACTAAATCTGGAAATTTTAAGGAATCTAGAGAACAGCCATCAGATAAGTGTAGCATGCTAAGAGCTTAGAGATGGAATCCTGAAGCACAGTGCCAGGATTAGACAGTAGTAGGCACATGACTGGAAGCCGGAAGGGCACTCAACCATGAAAACCCACTTCTTTTGTGGCATACCCAACCGTAACATCAACAAGCGAGTGCTGTTTATTTGCTAGTCAGATTAAGATCAAGAATGAAAATAATTGAACTATGAGCTCAATCATTCACATAATGCGAGACAAATTTTCTTGCAGGACAAGTTAAAGGATCACTAAATAATTACGTTGGACAGTTTGCTGATCATTTAATGTGTTTCGAGTTCAATCAAACATCGAATGTAGGTCAATCATCAACAAAAATGACAAGGCAAGGCAAGGCAAGCCTTCAGTGCTCCCACATTTTGCCAACATGCCTTGCCAAAATTATGACTAAATATCTATTTTGTAACTTGAAACAGTTAACAAAAAAAGAAAGAGAAATGTCAAATCTGCATCCGAGGAGACCTTGCTTTACACCAGAAAATCAGTCCTACAATTTAGACCACCACTGCTGAGTACTGAGAATTCTTGTAGTACTCACTCCTCAATAGGTAATGACGTCCCAGCTGCAAAATCACCATGACTTCCAAGTTTAGAGAAGTGAATAATAATAGCATCAACTAGAGCAATCTTATAGAACATAATCTGATACTTCTGATGGCTATCTCAGGTGAAGATATGGTTTTCCAGCAAAATACTTCAACAGAAGCTGGCCTTGTTTATATCTTGTTCATTAGATGAACCAGTCTTGTATACATAAAGGAAATAGGAAATATATCAGTCAGGTACCTGTGTTGCCTTTAGTTTGATCCTTCTGATGGTTCTCCATGCACTTTAGGAGGTACTTGAAGGTCTCTATCTCGCATGGGATTGTGAGCCCACCACTATGATCAAACCCAAACTCCTCCTCTGCCTTCTCCAGCAACACCTTAAATAAGGGGTCACTAAGATAGGTAGTGGGAATGATAAACCTCCGAAGCTCCGGGCCAACATAAACTGCCAAGTACCCTTTGGGAACATCATGAGGCGGTTCAGGACTCTGGCAACCATCCTCATCCGAATCACAATAGGGATTGGCGCTCCTCAGCCTCCTACTAATTGCCGGTGAAATGCCCCCATGAGGTTGATTAGTGTCAAGGTTGTTCCCCTTTGGGCTGCCTATTGTCACATTTTGCCATTTTTGGAGGATTTCCTTCAGCCTAACAATCTGCCGAATTCCATTCAACTTGCTTCCCCCATTGTCTTCCATTGCTATATCCTTACCACAAATAGTGATGAGATTGAATCCCAAGTTTCAATCCAAGGTGTTTGATTGGCCCTGAAAAAATAAGTCTTATCGATCAGATAATCTTCATCTGCTGCACATACACGTGAGGTTAATTAGAGACCTCAGGGTCATGGCTTGTGTCCTCTCTATATACTTTTCAATAATGGACTGATTAAACCGTTAGGAGTTTCTCTGAGAAATTTCTGTTATTTAACCCAGATTTTTTGATGAATTAAGAATCTGAGTATATATGCCTCGTGCATTTCCAGGGAAATTATCTCAAGAAATTATTGCCTTGAAGGATTAAATAAATAAATGTCACCACAAGCGTAAAAATCAGCAGGGGTTTGATTATATAATTAATTAATTAGTCAATTTATTCTCATTCTGAAATTGCATTTAAGCCAAATTCAAGGCTCAAGATCCGTCAATATTGGAAACAATTTTATGAATGAAATAATGTAGCAGATCATACTAACCCGCCATTAATGTAACAGATCATTCATAGCACGCAGATTCATCTGTCAAATTATTACTATCATACACGAATAAATACACAGATACCACAATAACTGCAGTGCAGGATATGGAGAACGGACAGGACAATTTTATTAGAGCCATGCATTGAATGAAAAAGAAAAAAAAACGAAATAAATTAATTGATCTAGGAATTCATTCAAATCGGCAAACAAAACAAAAGCAAAAACTAATCACATATATGTGCGAATATTGATTGGAATTTGGAAGAGAGAGGGAGAGAGATGATGGGTGAACCTCAAACTAGTGGTGATGGAAGGAAGGAAGGAAGACTGTCAGTGGCCGGTCAGCTGGCAAGAGGAAGAGCAAACGCCATGTTTGAGGTGCTTCGGATGGAAGGCCCTTTCCTTACGCTTCTCTTTGAAAAAGAGATTTCAGAATGATAATAAGTAATAATTCAGAAAATCCAAATCCAAATCCAAATCCAAATCCAAATCCCATTTGAAAGAGAATACAATTCATTACTTTGGGGTTGGGAGGGTCTCCACATTTGCTTCTGTATGTGGCATTGGTTATCGCAGTGAATTTCTCTCTTTCCTCTGGCTTTACCTTCCTTCTCGGACCTCCTCCCTCTGGGTTTTTTTTTTTTTTCCTCTTTTCTCCTTCACTAAAAAAAAAAAAAATTCACAGGAATTCTACGTGTGGTGTGGTTGGCTACTTTATGTTTTATTTAATGAAAGGAAACATTGGACAGATTACAAAAAGATTGAGATCCGCAGCAAACGCAGTTCTGATACATTTAGTCCCATGAGAAGTTCTTCTACTCGGGACGTGACACTACTCCCTTGATGTCTCCTTTACCTCACCTTTAATTTTATCTCCTTAGTCCACAAAATGCCTTTAAGAAAGAATTGAAAAAACGAAAATGTTTGGTTTTCATACTAAATTTTAGTTTATTGTATATTGACACTCCTTAAGGTCCGTTCATATAATAAGATAATACTAAAAAAATATAATTTTTTTTTTAAAATTCTACATATGTTTGTTTAGTATAAAAGAAAAAGTAATAAAAAATATAATTTTTTTTTATAATTAGATTTTCTAACATCTAACTAACTTTTTTTCTTATTACACAAAATGTGCGAAACTGCAAATAAAAACATATGCCATCCCATTTTGAAACCTGATCTTGAATAGTAAATAGGTACCTAAAACTCCATGCTGTTTGTTCATAGTCTTTTTTGCACTTTCAGCCCAATACATCTTTAGGGCCTGTCTAGTTCTCAGGTTTTGATCGAATATGATAAGATTTTAATTTTTTAACCTACCCAACCCAATCCAGCCCAATCCAACCCAACTCAACCTAACCAGTGCCATTGTAAAGGAAATGAATGTATTCCTATCTAATTTCCTGTTTGGTTTGTGTAGTTAAAATTTTGTAGGTCCCACAAATTTCAAACCTTTTATTTTATTTTATTACAATTGTACCAACATACCCTTAAGGGGCTGTTTGGATGATTTTTTGGGAAGAGTTTAAATTAGTTTATCTAAATCCTTCTAAACTCAAATCTTTTTTTATAAAGATGAGATTTAACATTCAATTTTGTTCATACCCATGTTTAATATGCCAACGGATATATTATTATTATGATAATATATTTGTCTATAAATAACTATTTTTTCCCTTCATCAATTTAATTTAAACTCATGTTTGTATATATACATTTTCTTGTGTCCTTATAGTATTTATATTTGATTATTTTTTATACATTGTAAATAATAATTTTTTTTAATAAAACATAATTTTGGTTGTAAAATTTAAGATATTTTTGATTGGAGTATTTTAAACTTGAGCACCCACACGCTCTAATAAACGTATCAAAGATGCCTCAAAGTTCTATGAAGAGGATGATTTTTTAGAAAAGTTCTGGTGTTATAATATTATTTTTGAAACTTAAGGGATAATAATGATGTTTCTATAACTTGAGGGGCCAAAATATAAATACACTAAACTTATGGGGTTTTAATGAAATTTGTGGTATGTCTTCTTTGTTTTCTCTTCGGGGCGACGGGAAGTCACTGCTGACAAAATTTATTGTTGGCATTGCAGTGAAAGGATCAGTTGCTATACCATTGAACAGTGGAATGGTTAAAAACATTATTGAAAATAAACATTATCGAATGTTAATAATTAAAAAAAAAATTCATAACAAAAATATTCACAAAATAAAAACTCAAATTAAACAAAGTTTATTAAACACCCAAATTAAAAACATAAACATAAAATTTATGTGTGTGAGAGAGAGAGAGAGAGAGAGAATGGTGTACCAGAGAAGATGTTGTTGCTGTTGCTGGTTTAGTCATGACGATGAAAAATTCGTGAAGGGTAAATGAGTAGATAGAGAGAGAAAGAGAGAGGAGTGGCGTGTAGGGGGGTATAATTATTTTTTTTATAGTTAACACTCATTAACCCTCATCTGAACCTCCACTGGGTTTCATAAAATCCATGAATATGAATTTAAATTACGGGCCTAAAACGGGTTAGATTTGGTAACTTGGACTAGAAATATAATTGTTAAACATGGGATTTGTTAGATTTTATGAACTTTTATTCTCGACCCATCTTCCAAATCACCCCTTATCCTAAGAGCCCCCAAAAGTTCAATTCTATTGGGACATAAATATCAGGGGTAAAATGGTAATTGTGCTTAAATCCTGGCTAGAATTTATCCCACCTCCTACTAGGTGGGTTATAATAAACCCACATAGATGGGCAAAAATACAATGTACATGTTGGGCCAGAATATGGCCCAATGGAGTTATCTGATTCTAAAAGTAACTTCTCTAACATGGTTATGTGAGTCTCCGGGGGTAAACCCAAAAAAAAAAAAAAATGGTGTATGTGGGTCTCCAAGTCAAATTATCCTATCCAACAAGTGATTTTCGACTTTATCCTATCATCCAAACACACCCTTGGTTTATTCAAATTGTTTGCACATGTTTATATTATGAAAATTTTATGTCATTATTAAAGATTATTGTGATTAAATACCCAACTTGGATTTGGTACAATTTTTTTGTTAAAAACAACCCGTATGGCCGGAAAAACTATATCGTTTAAGACACAAACATTTTATAATTGAAATAAGAGAATTATTAGTTCGTCTTTTATATTTGAATACAGTATGGGTGTTGGGGCCTTTCTTTTATGTAATTTTTTTTTTTTTGCCTTTTTTGATGTGCTACAAGTGATTCTCAATTAATTTGTTGGTGGGACTCAAAATACACACATAAAAAGATAAGTTTGATGAGGCCAAGAACAGAGCCTATCTACAGTTAGACTACAAAGGAAGAAGCTACACTATTGCCATCAGTCTCAATTACTACATTTTATTGCAGTATATCAGTCCTCAATCCTGCACTCGAAAAAAAATGATAAAATCTTTAAAAATAGAGCTCAGATAGGTAGTTATAAACTTGTAGCACACAGATTCGCCTACTTCCATTTCCCTTCAAAGATGATGAAGAGCGCGCTATTTGTAAGTTCCTAAACTTCCTAAGCATATGGAGTACATTTGTGGGAGCTACTATGGAAGACCATTTTAATTGTTTGTGGCACAATTGAAACCACTAGAGTTGATACTTGATGCTGAATTATCCCTGCTTGGCAACCATTTTTGAAAATCACATGATGAAAATAGCAGAACCTCACATGGAGATCCATGTTAAATGGCTCTTATGCATGACTTTTGGCCATCCAAAACATTGACATTATGGTACGTGCAACCTTCTATCAATGTTTCTGTAATCTTGAGTACTTTCACCTTATAATTGAACACCATAAAGTTTTGTCAATCAAAGCCCTATCATTCTTGAACAAATAAGTTTTCCTGTCCTCAGTACATGAAGCTCATCTCTGTTTGTTTTCTCTTTGGTCTAATCACAATTAATAATTAGAAGTTCAAAAATTTCAATATTACATTTCTTGTTGCTTGTGTAACTTAAAGTGGCATGATCAGGGGTTGACTTGCATTATATTTAGAATGAAGCAGGATTAGAAAACTTGGCAGTGATGACACTATCCATACAATCATTCCTCCTGATAAAAATGGAACTATGCATTATCCTGTTTCCTGATATAATGTTGGATCAATTTGCGAGATATAACATTGGATCAATTACCATCTGAAAAGGACAAGTCGGCAAATGTTATTAAGATTGAGACTGATTGGGTGTTCATTACGTGGTGGCTAATAAGAGTCCGCTGGGTTGCTGACATTACAATCTAAACACTTAGCTTGAAGTTTTTCCAGAGAGACATTATTACTGTATTTTGATGGCTTTTTACATCATCTATTTCCAAATTCAATGTCAAATAGCTTGTAAATGAAGTAAGCCTAAGCACACAAGAAATCTGGACTCCACTAAACAATTCAAGCCAATCAAGGGTTTCTTCGTCCATTTAAACTCTACCAACCGAAGACAGGAAAAGGTCAAAAGGTGCAACATATAAGAATGAGATTGCAACCTTTCGGCTCACCAAGTTGCAGTTTTTTTGACAAGAGATATATCCCTTTGACACCTGCAGTTTGAGACTGAACAGATGAAACAAGTGATGTAAGATTGCTTGGTTATGAAGAGTTTACTGTGTTCCACAGGTTCTGCAAACCGACTCGAGTGACATATTAGATTTCTCACACTATATAACCTGTTTAATGATGTGTGAGCCCCAAGTATCAACGTCTACTTGAAAGCCCCTTCCGTGGTTGATATGAACATTCCACTAATTGCTTCTTAAGAGATCTTATTTTTCTATTCACAGCACAATATAGCTCAAAACCAGTCCCACACCAACCATGAACGATGCTCACACGGCTATGCTCCGATCATAAAAGCACTCTACATGAGAGAGTCCACCACAGTCTCTCTTTTTTTTTTTTCTTGGGGTAGTACGAGTGTGTACATAGTCGCTTTCCCAATCAAAATTAAGGGAAAAAAAATACGAAATAAGACAAATGATGATGAGATTCTCATAAAAATTGGTCTTTAAAACAAAATAACAATTTCATCACATGAGTGTGGACCCAACTTGACCCAATAATTTTCATGAAGCAAATAGGGGTAGGGGCCTCAGATAATGGTGCAAACCCAGAACGCACCGAGGGGAAAGAGGATGCATGGTACTCAAATTAGCTATCTGCTGGGTTCTATTTTATTTATTTAAAAATGTTGGCAAGAATAAGGTTTAATCAAAGCGAGTTAGTTGCGTATGGCCTTTCAAATCTAACATCTTAAAAACTTTTTCTCTCTTCAAGAAATGACATGCATTGGTCACTGCTGCTTTCAGATAACGCTGGAAGTCGTAGGAGTTGTTGAGCTTAAGACCGAATTTCAATTTCCAAATGTCTTCTCCCATTCTATTATCACTCCAATTAATATTCTAAACAGAAACAATTGGCCTTCCTCAACCCTGGTACATGCACCTTATATATATATTGGCCTCCCTCAACCCTGGTACATGCACCTTACATATATATATATATATATAGCAGCATGGACTAACCCAAACCACCCAACCCCATTCTTGAACTTGTGACAAGGACTTGTGGTACTATTTTACAGTGATTTTTTAGAAGATACAGTGCCCTAGCTACTTGTTTTTGTTGAGAACGTATAAATTCAAGAGCATGAATATATCTAATAGAAAGGATGGAATCCACCCGTTTGACCCTATTCTCGTTATAATCAATATAATGCAGTATTTTTACCTGTTTCATTTCAGTTTAATTTAAGAAGAGTGAGTATATATTGAACATTTGATTTAAGAAAAAGAACTAGAATGATAAGCAAGTAGTGTTTGAACTCTAAACGACACTTAGTTAGTGGAATCTGGGGCAAATATCAATTGTACATAGTTATGCTTTATTAATTGTTGGGTCATGATCCCTCCTATAATTAAAATTTTTTAGAATAGAAAAAAGGCAGCTTAGGACGTCATGACAATTGCCCTCGTTAAATTAGTGGGCGGCAACTACTGTTATTGAGATATAACATCAAGGCAGCATATGAAAGAAACAAACAAACAAACAAACAAACGTTAGAAATTTCCTTCAAATATACATTATTTTTCTCATTAGAACCATCACATTGTTCAGTGAAAGCAGCCATGTTACCAATAAATTATTTACCTTCCAAATTAAAGAAGAAAAAAACAAAGAAGAAGGGAACACGTGGAGGGTATAAAGCATTTCCTTCCTGATGATTTAATGTTTCAGAATGGAGTACAAGTAGTCCATGATCGAAGATATAAAAATATTCGAATTAGTTAGTTGATAGTGAGAGATGATGCGTCTTCTAGACCTAGAGTCCCAGGCTGGGGGATTCAACCCTTCTAAGATGACTTTTTGAGGGGACCCCACGGAACACAATTAAATGTTTGGGGTGTTTTTCTTTTTTTTTTTTTTTTTTTTTGGGGGGGGGGGGGGGGGGTCCTGCCTAATTCTATCATATTTTCAAGTATCTCTTCCAAGGCGTGAGATGTAGGGAGGTTGAGTTAAATTCATAATTAGCCTAAGTATGATTTTTTACGATACAATTTTAAATCTATATTTTAGTGTAGGCCAGGGTAACCCTCATTATTTGATTAATTAACAACTATTTTAAGAGTTTAAGCTAATACGTTAAGATTGAAATCAAGTAACACGTTTCTTCTAATAATCAAGACTTTAGGATTGGAATATCCTGCAAGGTTTTATATATTCCTTAGAAGCCACACATACATCATTATCTTGTTTGATCTACGCTAGTTAGTTTCGGTCAATTAAATAAGCAATGCTATTTGAGCCTAACTTGACAACTTAATGAAATGTTATATGATTTGATGAACAAGGGTTCCATTAACAGATTCATTCTGTTTTTTATGGCTCATGTGTTGTACTAGACCAAAAAGAGGAAGTTGTGGTCACGCCCGTAAATAATTTTTGGATTATGGTCTCTTAATAAATGATTTACTGAGATTAAGAGTGAAATTAGACGGCAACAATCGAGAAAGACACTAGTAGTACTGCTTCAATCACCATTTCAATATTGTACTGCTTGCTTCATAGTACATCTTCTACAAGGAACCTTGCTGCAGACCATGGACAGCAGCATCACACAACCCTTTTGAACGGATGCCAAATCCCAGCTACCTTAATTGATTAATTACAACCACCAACACACTGTTTCTAGAAACTCTCTTCCCTTACGTTATCTTTTTTTTTTTTTTTTGTGTGTGTTTTGCCTATTAGGTTTTGTTTTGTCATAAACTAATTACAGTTTTTCCTTAGACATAAAGAAATAAATTAGTTAAAATAAATAAATACTAAAAAGGCATATTGCATGAGATTCCTATCTTACCTGATCTGGAAAAAAAATCAGATATTTATAAACCTTAATCTTACATATAAATATATCATTTCACTGCTCAAACTTCTAACATGAAATTTCACATAATTGAAATAATTAAAAATGGTGAATAATGTAAATGCAACTACCAAATTAAAGGTAATACATAAATAATCAAACTGTACAGTAACAAAATTAGATTACCGTTATGTTCCCATCCATTTGCAAGGGACTTCCTTGAAAACAAATAATAATGCATAGTTGATTTGAGGATTTTGCCCCAAAAACACCAACTCTGGTAATTAATTTGCGCCATAGTTTTTTTTTTTTTTTGTTTAAAAAAAGAGGTAGTAAGTGAAGAGCTACGTGTAAAACAAATTGAGACCACCAACCCCTCTCCTGAACCTGAAGAACTGGTCAATACACTGCATGTGGGCGGCGAGAGTGGAAGGCACGAATATGTATTACGTAGGTCAGTTGATAAATGTGTATACTTTATTCACGACGGACTATAGTCAGCAGTCAATTCATGTCAGCTATTTTATTACAAAATAAATAATAAAATAAAGGAAAGAAGATTTGTAACTTCATCTTAATTCATTGCACATTCCCTATAACAAACTATTGCTACATCCCCCTTCATTCCTATCGTGAAAAAAATAAAAAGTAAATTGAACCCGTCTTTGTTCGTATCTCACTTGTACAAATCTAATCAATTAGGGGATATATGGGAGTCGTTTATCGACCAATGAAGATTGAATCCAACTCTTAAACTTGAATTATTCTAAATTTTTTTTTGTTTACCTAAAAATAATTTCACTTTTAGAGCTATATTGTTTGTGCTTGAAGGCACAAAGTAATAAAAATAGTAAATAATAAGTATATTTATATTCATATCCAAAATTAAATCACAAATATAGAGAAGAGATAAAAAAATTTAAGCATCGATTTTGTAGTAGGGGTGAGAGGTGATGGACGACGGTGGTAATGGTAGGAGACAGTGATGGTTGTGGTGGGGTGATAATGACTATGATGGTGGTGGCTAGGGATGTCAGTGAACCAAAGCGGGGTCGGGGAGTGTAGTTTTCATCCTCGTACCCGCTTAAAAAATCTTTGTCCATCCCCGATCCACCTCTGTTAACGGATATAATTTTCATTCCCATCCCCATCAGCAGGTAATTTCTAATCCCCGTACCCGCCTAAATCCAAGCTCAAGCCCAAGCCCAAACTCAAGTAGCATAATCCAAAATTTTAACTAAATATAATATTTTAAATAATCCAACAACATTCTAAATAATCTAACATAATCTAATAGAACATAATGTAGATAGCAAAATGTAAAAGCCAAAACAATATAACATTTTATTTAAAGTGCCACTGGACCACAAAAAAGAGAAACTTAACTATTGGAGGGAAAGGAAGAAAATAAAAATAAAATTGAACTAAGAAAATGATAGCATTATACTTAAAGTTTCCTAGAATAATTTTTGTTATTACAATTCATATAATACTCATAAAGTGTTAAAATATGAAAACTTAAAATTTCACTAATTCAATAATTCCCCCTATTTTTTAGTTCATTCTAGCAGAGAAACTCATTAGCCTCCATTCACAATATTTCTACCAACGATAAAATGCAAAACTATCTTACTCTCTCTTATCTGTTTTTAGAGCATGATCAATTCAAACTCCTAATAGTTTCAATCAGTGAAGACAAATATAACAAAAGAACAATCAAGAAAAAAAAGTTGATAAGATTACCACATAGCAATGTCACTTGCTGGTTTGATTACCATACTTCTAAAGTGATAGTTACATTAAATATGTTTAATTATGGCTTGGGAGTGTATATATATATATAACGGGTAGCGGGGGCGGGGGTAAGAATAAGTTCATCCCCGCTTTCATCCCCGTATACGTCTACCGTCCAATATGTATAGTCCATTCTCAGTTAAAACAGGGCGGGTTTGGACGAATACCTATTTTTTTCTAGTCCAATGCCATCGGTGGTAGCGACGATCTGACAATGGCGGCATCGGTGATGATGGGGGTGGTGGTGGAGGCGATGGTGGCGGGGATAGTGGCGGCGGTGGGTGTGGGGTGGCGTCGGTGGTGACGACGACGGTGGTGGGGGTGGCAGCAACCACGATGGGGTTGGTGGTGGTAGAGGTAGTGGTGGGGCGGTTTTAAGCACTATTTTTTTAAAAGTATTTATGATAAATAATTTCTAAAAATACTTTTAAAAAGTTACTCTAAATATATACCTTTATGAGCCTATTTTTTCTATTATATTCAGGGTGTTAATATTAGCTGTTAGATTAACTTTAAAGTAAAATTTAAAGCAATCTCCACCACAAATAACAAAAATTATTTTGTTTATCTTTTGAAATTTAAATCGTAAGCTACTTTATATATATATATATATAGTCTCAAACCTAACCAAGACTTGCTCTAATTTCTGAAATGTATACGAGGAGAAGTCATGACCACTAGCTACTTCATGGAAAATTTACTTAGTACTGGATTTGACAAACCAAACTTTATGTAGCTAATTTGGATATATCTTTGTTAACTGCGAGTAAGATATTCTTCTTTTTCGGAACTAAAATTGGTACACCTACGTACCAACTTTTACTTTACACTAAATTTTGACCTCATACAACCACATGGTGGAAAAAGTGGGACTCAGTATCAACTTCATCCAACTGCATTAACCGTCTCTATACGGAAATTGTGGTTTACTTTACTATATATATATATATGTGAAAAAACAATATAACTTGTGAGTGAAGTAAATAGTATTTGGGGTAGCTATGCATAGTATATAGCAACCACATCTGGGAGTGGGTGGCATTCCATTTTAAGCTTTAGTTTGTTTTTCACTGTCTTTAAATGTTTTCCACTTTTTCCATAGGAAATCCAATACCAAATTAATGCCTGTTTTTCTGTTTTATTTATTTTTTATTCGTATAAACTAAGTTACTATTTGCTAATCGTCAATGTTTTTTTCAAACAAATAAATTAAGCAGCATTTGATTTGTCTTTATTGTTTTTTTTTTCTTTAGATGAGTTTTGACGCAGCAGTAACAAGAGGATAGAAAAAAAAAAATCATTGTTTATAAGTTTAAAAAACAACAACACTTTGAATCCACATGCAAGAGCAAGAGAATATTTTTTGAAAAAAATATACTATTGACTGCATAATTTGTATTACATAAGAAAATATTTATAGGTCCTATAATATAATGGCAGCAAAATCTCTAATTATACAAAATTTATCATAAATAAAAAATTATAGGAAAAATTTCAACTACACCCCCTTCTAGTTTATCATATCTTCAAGGACACTTCTTCTATTTTTTAAATATTCATCGACTCCCCCAATCACATTAAAAATGTTAACTATAATACAATTTTACTAAATTACCCATGATATATTTGAGAACAAACTTCATCCACGCCTCCTTTAGATAAACATATCTTCAATAACACCATTTCTATTTTTAAATTTTTTTACGTATTAAAATTTGGCCGATTAAAATTCGATTCGAGATAATTAAAATTTATATTTTAAGCATCAAAATTCGGGTTGATTAAAAAGTACACTTTTTTACGTATTAAAAATTGAACCGATTAAAATTCTATTTGAGCAAATTAAAAATCATTTTTAATCTACTCAAATCAAATTTTAATCAATTTATATTAAATTTTAATCGACTTAAATTTTAATATATTATATACATTTTAATTGACTCTAATTTTAATGAATCGAATTTTAATTGACACGAATTTTAAAAAGTAAAAAAATATAAATTTTAATCGACTCGAAAGCGAAATGTAATCAATGCTAACAACTCGGGTAGAACTCAAATCAGCTCGAATTTGAATACGTAAAAAAAAAAATTTTAATAGGCTCGAATTTTAATAAGTAAAAATATAAAATTTAATTAGCATGAATTGAATTTTAATTGACACAAATTTTAATATATAGAAAAATAAATTATAGTTAACTCAAATTTTAATATGTAAAAAATAAATTTTAATCAGTTTGAATTTTTAGAAAATTTTATGTAAAAAAATTGTTTTGGCTTTATGTAGGGGGTATTTTTGGTATTTTTTGAATTTTAATAAGTAAAAAAATTGTTAAAAATGGTGGGTTAATGGCGGGGGTGGTCAGTAATATTTAAATATAAACTAAAATGAATAATAGTGATTTTTTGATAGTAGAGGTGGTGCTCTCGAAGATATAATAAACTAGAAGAAGTGTGTCTAAAATTTTTTCAAAATTATAATATAATTAATTAACATAAAAATATTTGTCGTTTGAAATCTAACAACACTAAATTTATAATCTCTTATGAGTTATTATTTATTTATACATTCTTTTATAAAACAACAAAAAACGTGATTTTAAATGTCTAAATGATGGAATCTAACCCAAAAGTGAAGGAACTTTAAAAGAACTGTAGTCTATCCGATCAAAGTAATCTACTGCCAATTGTTTTACATCAAGTTTGCTTCATTTCTCTTAGATTATAATATAATAGCAATAACTCGTGTTTAAAATTCAGGACGGCAAAAAAATCAATCCCACTACGTCAAATAGCATTTTTGTCATTTTCTTTCTTTAGTTACATAATTTGAATAATTTCTACCCAATTTTCTTTAATTATATAATTTAAAATAAAAATTAAAAAAAATTCTCAAAATAAATAAAAATTATATTGAAGCACAAATTAATCAAAAATTAAATAATTTAAGTTGTGATAAAAAAAAATATGTTGAGATAAAATCAAATAAAATTCAAACTCCTAACTTCCTTATTATTTATATAATAAAATAGCTTACAATTCAAATCTTAAAAGATAAACAAAATGACTTTTCTATTTGCGGGTGAGATCTCTTTAAATTTTACTGTAAAGTTAATCTAACAGCTAATATTAACAATCTAAATTTAATAAGAAAAATAGGTACCTAAGGGTGTGTTTGGAGTGACTTTTTAAAAGTATTTTTAAAATTATTTATCATAAATACTTTAAAAAAAATAGTGTTCGAAACCTCCCTACCACTACCTCTACAACCACCACCACTGCCGCCGCCGCCACCACCACCATCGTTGTTGCCGGTACCACCACCACCGCCGCTTCCTCCCCCCTCGTCCCCAACACCGCCACCACGATCATTGCTACTCACCACAACCATCACCGTCTCTTATCATCACCACTGTCGCCCACCACCTCTCACCCCCACTATAAATCGATACTTAAATTTCTTTATCTATTCTTTATGTTTGTGATTTAATTTTGGATATAAATACAAATATATTTATTATTTATCATTTTTTATTATTTTGTACTTTCAGGCACAAGCAATAACTAATATATATAATAAAATATCTTACAATTCAAATTCCAAAATATAAACAAAATGATTTTTACTATTCGCGGTTGAGATCACTTTAAATTTTATTTTAAAGTTAATTTAACGGCTAATATTAACACCCTAAATTTAATAAGAAAAATAGGGTCCTAAGAGTGTATTTGGAGTGATTTTTTAAAAATAGTTCTACAAATTATTTCTCATAAATACTTTAAAAAAAATAATGTTTGAAATCGGCCCACTACCACCACTACCTTTACCACCTCCACCATTGATGTCGCCGCCACCACCACTACCTCTACCACCATCACCACCACCGTTGTTGTCGCTGCTGCCACCACCATCATCATCACAACCACCACCATCGCCCCCACCCCAATCACCACCTCCCCGACCACCACTGTCGCCCACCACTTCTCACCCCTACTACAAATTAATGCTTAAATTTATTTATCTCTTGTCTATATTTGTGATTTGATTTTGAATATGAATACAAATATGTTTATTGTTTATCATTTTTTATTATTCTGTGCCTTCAGGCACAGACAATAACTAATATATAGATATTGTAGTTGACATAAACATGTGAAAAATTATATTATTTATGCCTATATGTACAATACTTTAGTTAAATAGTAATCAAATATGGTTTGCCTATTTAATAAAAAAAAAAATTTCTTAAAAACTTATCTAACTATTGATGATGCACAAAAATGACTTTGCACACCCCCTGTCAAGTGTAAATAATAAATGCAGTAAAAGTAAAGAGAAAATTGGAGGAGACAAGATTTATAGTGGTTCGGTCAACTCAACCTACGTCCACTCTTGAATGACTCTCGTTGTCGGGTACTTTATTAATTTAAGGGTGTGAAGAGCAGAGAATACAAGCTTTGAGGGAGAGAAGAAAGTCAGGGAAGGTGTGATGCCTAGGCAATCAGTGTCCTCCCAAGTGTTGATGGAGCGTGCAATTTATAGTGGCCCCCTAACAGGTTGGGGCTACTTTTCAGCGACTAAGTAACCATTTCGATGGAGCTCCCGATCTCTTCTCAACGAGCGAGGTGGTTGAGGAGCTCTCCATGAGATACGGTCAAAGATATGATAAGGGTGGACAGTTTTCTTCGATGGTGCAGGTAAGGCTTCCCATGCTCTCCCCCCTTGATGACGTGGCTAAACAAATAGTCTAACTTGGTCTTGAACTATGTTGGGCTTGGTGGATCTTTAAATGAGGTTGGACTTCTCAATTGAGATTTGGATTTTGCACATAGATTGGGTCATTTTGGGCTTCACCCATCAACTATAACATTACCAAGCAGTAATTCGTTGAAACTCACTTATGTTCCATTTGGTTGAAAGGATAAAAAGTAGAAGGAATACACTTTTTATCTTTTAAAGATGAAAAATAGGAAATATACATTTTCTGTCTTTTTTGTTTGGTTGGATAGATGGAAAATAAAAATGACAATTTTTTTTTTTTACTGGCTAAGATTAGGGATGACAATAGAGTCGAGTCGTGTTGAATCAGATTCGTGTTGAGTCATTATGAGTTTGTGTCGAATATTAGTCAAGTCTAACTTAACTCATTTAACTAATTGTGTCGTGTCGAGTTGCGAGTTGACTTATTTATTTTCGTATCGAGTTCGAGTCGTGTCATCGTATTAAGTCGAAAATTTTTACCCTTAGTTAAAAAGAAAAAATATTTTTTTTTATTTTTTTAAAAATTAATTAAAAAAATATATATACGTATTTTACCATTGTATTTTTATATGAAATTAATGTATACATAAGATATATAGACAAATAAGATACATCTCAACACAAATAATTAACTTTCTATCCATTTTCCTTCCGATTTTGGAGGAATTGATTTTAGTGAGTTGGAGGAAAGTTAATCCATCCACTTTTCCATCCTTCCTACTTTCCTTCCTTACCAAACATGATATTTTATTTATCGATCAAATTTTTTATCCTCTCACTTTTCTATCGTACCAAAACGGGAGCATTAGCGATTCAAAGAAATAAGAAAGATAAAAAAAAAAAAGGCAAAGCCCAAACCAACATATTAAAAAATGTTCCAGGTCTCATCCCTACCTTACACGTTGACCTCATTATATAATAATACCAACTTGTTCCCTAAACTACTAAAACCCCAATTATTTTTCCCATTCTTAATTATTGTTATTCCCCCCCGGGTGGGCTACCAATTCATTCCCAGCATCAATGATTCATTTTGATTTTCTATTACGTGGGTGGGCACAATTGGTAACTTGGTCTATTTTTTTTTCAAAGGCTTTTTCTAACTACTATCTTTCCGACTCATGAAAATTTAACACAAATTTTAAACACGCACCATCACTCACTCGTAAACCAAATATATTGGTTAAATTTGGATTTGATGCAACTATTAAAACTCTAATTTTGGGGGTATGTGAATTTAAGACTCACCTCTTATCCCACCAATGAACTAACCCATGTGGGTTTCTATAGTACAGTTTTTAGGGAAAGAAAAAAAAAAAGAAAAACCATGGCTAATATGCCTCCTCCTTATTAACAGTGAAAAGAATTTCCATTAAAAAAAGAATTGTGAATAAAATGCTGTGATGGTACTATTTTTCAACCGGCTACAAAAATGAATGATGTGGTAGTACCACTTTTATAAATATGATAACAAATGGTATTTTATTCTAGAATAAGAGTATCATTGGAATTGGCACTTTGTTTAAAAAATTCCATCTGAAATTTCTATTGTAACTAAACTATATATATACATTCTAAACTCAATTTCAGGTTGAGTTTAATGAATGTAAAAATTGGAGATATAGTTGATAAAGTAGTAACAGCAGGAAAAAGCAATGTGTTGTACTAGCATATGATGAGTATATACATATATATATATCTGTACTATATTATTATTATTATTATTATTATGACTAAGAAAAAATTAACCAGAGAGAGAGAATTATCATTCAAAATAGAAGATAACTCAACTACTCTTCAGAAGGCACAGCACGACTGAGCACAAACGTTGAATTTGTGTGCAGATATCGGTTGGGAGGTGTTTCTTTTAACTACATTTTGAGCTAGCTACCTGGGAGTGGGACGAACCGTGTGAACCAAGCCACCCTCTTCCCATCTCCTCTGCATTCTCCTCTTCTTCTACCCCTTACCCTTTCAGAATTGTTTGTTTGTGTCAGAGAGAGACAGAAACATAAAATCAACACTCATACAAAAATTACATAGAAAAAAAGAAAAGATTCTCAGAGTGAGAGAAAACAATACAATTCACCTGGAATTGGAAGGGAAGATCGAAGATTAGTCATGGCAACGGCGTCGTTTGCAAGCGCCAATGCCTCGAAAAGACCGAGTCATGGCAACAGCCTTACATCGTTCGACTTGCCGGATAATTGCACAGACAGCGGCGTCGGAGCAATGCTGCCCATTTTTCTCAACGATCTCAGAAGAAACTACGACGACCAAGATTTAGTCGAAGTCGTGTTGGAGCTCGAAGACGACTCCATTGTGGTCTGTAGCGTAACTGCACCCACCTCAAACAATGCGAACCTTGACGAAAATGGAGCGCCGACACCGACAGAGGGTTTTTTGTCCAGGAGTCTATCTGCGACGACAAGAATTCGCCGGAAGTTTCCGTGGCTGAGATCATCGTCGTCGAGAACGTCGTCGGATGTCGATGATCCGACGATATCGGCACGTGAGGCTATGAAAATGAAAGCGAAACTAGTACGGACGAAATCGAGTGCTCAACGAGCTCTGGGAGGTCTCAGGTTCATAAACAAAACTACCGGAACCTCAGAAGCAAATGATCTTTGGAAAAAAGTGGAGTCGAGGTTTGAAGCCCTCGCCAATGACGGTTTGCTCGCAAGAGAAGACTTCGGTGAATGCATCGGTAAACATAATCAGTGCTAATTATCGGCCTCTGATTGATCATCATCTTTTCCTTCTATATATGGCAGATCAGAATCAGATACATATAATAATTGAATTTAAATGAATAATTTTATTATGTTTTTGTAATTAATTCTCATATAATTTGTATTTATATGTATACATAGGGATGGCTGATTCGAAGGAGTTCGCTGTGGGGGTGTTTGATGCACTGGCGAGAAGGAGACGTCAGAAGACAGGGAAGATAACGAAAGCAGAGCTTTATGACTTTTGGTTGCAGATTTCGGACCAGAGTTTTGACGCTCGTCTTCAGATTTTCTTTGACATGTGGGTCTCTCTCTCTCTCTCTCTCAAACGCTTTTCTGGCTCCCTTCAATTCACCGTTTATTTGTTAGTAAGTAACTTTGTATTGAAAAATCAACGGTGACCAAGGCCTGAATTAGAATGGCATATATTCTTGTATTGATCATTATTTTTAGTTTAGTTTTGATTGGTTCCATTGGGATTAAGCTATGGCCTAGAGTAAAGCTGGATTTTTGGGTGGAAACAGAGAGGTGGTCTTGATAACTTGATAGATAGTCCAGTCCAGATGATAGAAAATCGATTTCCATTTTAATTGAGAGTGAATTCTATGGAAAATCAAAAACTTAACTGAAATTGGAAATTGAGATTGAATGATAGACCATTTTCCTTGCAAAATATAATACTGTTTTTTGTTTAATTTCAGGGCAGATATCAACGAAGATGGAAGAATCACAAGAGATGAAGTGCAGGAGGTAAGTATAATGTTGGTTAACCTGTCAAATTGAAAAGTATAATTTAGGTCAAACAATATTCGTTCTAATCTAACATCTAACATGCACCGTTTAAGTAGATAACTGAGATTTATTGAATACAAAACCATGTCCTCCTTTTGGTTGTCTTCCCAAATAAAAAGAATTATCATGTGTTTGGTGGTATTCTATGGAGTACGGATATTTCGTTAAAGTTGATGTACCCATATTAGATATTGTATCAGATACGATACTTAAAATACGTATTGAATACACATCAAATGTATTCAATAATAAATAAAATATATGGATATTTTACAGAGAAGTATATGTAATTTCCAGTTTTAATTTTT
Organism: Ilex paraguariensis; assembly: GCA_963454935.2. NCBI lineage: Eukaryota > Viridiplantae > Streptophyta > Magnoliopsida > Aquifoliales > Aquifoliaceae > Ilex > Ilex paraguariensis. The sequence goes on along the minus strand of CAUOFW020003325.1, from coordinate 411,704 downwards.
ACTCATTCTTTTTGATGTTACATACAACACAATTGATTAAAAAAAAATCATCTAACTTGGGAAGAGAGTTGTTTTCTAAGGATTATCCATTATCACATGTTCAAAGAGTTTAAATGAGTTGATTATTCTATAATTTTAGCAACAAATGCTTCTAAGCAAATAATATAGTTAAATTTTGGTTCTTAATCTTTTAATTACTCACATTCACTTTATAAATGTACTGTAATGAGTCGATAGCTGACTTTTTGAAAATTAAAAATTATTAATGTTGTTTATTATTGTTAAAGAATTACTAAAAATTATAGATACCAAGTTATTACACAATAGTAAAAATATATAAAATATAAATAAATACATATCTCGGTTGTACCATATCCTATTTGTTAAGATGTTATCGTATAGCCGTATCCATATAATATTGCACCCGTATTTCGTATTCATATTCACGTTTCCTAGGTGGTATTTGTTTTGGTGTCCTTTTGTTGCTTCGTCAGTCATGGTTAATAATAACGTTAGGCTATCAATGTTTTTTTAGTTTAGTGGAACAAGAGCATGCGGACAGGTTATGTTCAAGATCAATAATTGCATAAAAATTAGGCCAAGAGTGGTTTTCAAATGGATTGTTTGTTTATTGTATTGTATTGTATTGTTTTGTCAACCTGATTTTGTTTAATTAAATTACAGCTAATAATGCTGAGTGCTTCTGCGAATAAGCTGTCCAAACTGAAAGAACAGGCAGAGGAATACGCTTCACTGATAATGGAAGAGCTAGACTCTGAAAATCTTGGTTACATTGAGGTAAAACTGACACCCTTTGAAAATTCTGCATCTTTTGCCACTTAACACTTTTAACAATAAAAAATTTAAATAAGTAACTTAACACTTTACGGTTTAAATTTTTTTATTGAAAACTTATTATGCAAATATGTCTTCAATAGAAAAGTATTTAAACCACATTTTCACTTAAAAGACGGTAAATTTGAAAATAAGTGAACAGCCACGATAAATATTGAATAAAATCGAAAAAAAAAACAGCAATATGATAATTGATTCTTGGAATTAACAATCAAGGTTACTACAGTTGCCTATCCAAATTTTTGAACACAAGGAATCTAGACTGCCTAGAAAAGTATTAGATAGTATGTTCTGTGAATGTTTATGATCATGTTTGAATGAATTCAAGAATGTTTAAAGATATACCACATGGTGACGAGTCAATGTGTACAGAACTACTAAAACCCATTGGACCAAATGCGTGGTTTAGCATCCCATGTGCCTAATATATATATACAAAAAAAAAGTTCAACCTTTTGGCTGCTGATTTGCAAATAAATTGTCCTTGATCTTGTGTACGAGATCTGAAAATTGTATAGATGTTTAATTGTGCTGCATTTTCCCAATGATTTGGGCAAAAAATTGTGTCTGAATAAGACATTCATGGTTGAAAATCCCATTATTGCCGTCTATACAGTTATGGCAATTGGAAACTCTGCTTTTACAAAGGGACACCTACATGAATTACAGCAGACCTCTCAGCACGGCAAGTGTTGGCTGGAGTCAGAACTTAAGTACATTTAGGCCCAAGAATGTGGTACGCAAGGTGAGCTGCACACTCAAGTATCTAATATTAGAGAACTGGCAAAAGGGATGGATCTTACTGCTATGGATAATGGCCATGGGTTGGCTTTTCGCATGGAAGTTTAACCAATATAGGCAAAGGGCAGCATTTCAAGTAATGGGTTATTGCCTGACAACAGCCAAAGGGGCAGCAGAGACTCTAAAGCTCAACTTTGCTCTCATCCTTCTACCTGTATGCCGAAATATGCTAACATGGCTAAGGTCTACAAGAGCAAGGCTATTCATCCCTTTTGATGACAACATTAATTTTCATAAGGTAAGGCACTTGTTCATAGTCACAAGTTTTGTTTTGAAGCTCTATGCATTAGTAAAAAAATTAAACATCTTGTTTCAAGCTGTACTATGGGCCCTCCCACACTAGCTGAATACATATAATTTACTGTGCGAGTATTGAAAGTAACTCTTCTTAGAGGACTTCCTACATTTTGTGAATCTAAGTTCTTCGCTAATGGTACAATTTCAATATGCAGTTGATAGCTTGGGCCATAGCAATCGGAATCCTACTTCACGCTGGGAACCATCTGGCCTGTGATTTTCCCCGTCTGATCAACTCAACATCGGAAAAATTTGCCCTCATTTCCTCGGATTTCAATAATGCTAGAAAGCCCACCTATAAAGACCTTTTGACTGGTGTTGAAGGCATTACTGGGATTTCTATGGTGATTCTGATGACCATCGTATTCACATTAGCAACACGAAGCTTCAGGAAAGATGGGGTGAAGCTTCCAGCACCATTCAACCGATTAACAGGCTTTAATGCATTCTGGTATTCTCATCACCTTCTTGCTGTAGTCTACGTATTGCTACTAGTGCATGGAACCTTCTTGATCTTCGTCCACAAATGGCAGGAGAAAACGGTAAGAACTTCAAATTTGTCGATTGTGGCGAATGTGGCAAAATGAATAACGACATTTGATTTATCAAACATTAACTACTTAGTATCGCTGAAAATACTTTGTTCATGTCCCAGACATGGATGTATATCTCTGTTCCCCTGTTCCTCTACATAGCAGAGCGGAGCCTACGAATATCTCGATCAGAACATTACTCAGTTAAGATCTTGAAGGTAATTAACTATGCTTATCAACCGTAAATTTCTTCTCATCTGAATCTTATGGTTGCTCTGGGAGAGGTGTAAGAGATCAAATGATCATTTCGACAGAGGAAAATTTGTAAAACAATAAAACCGAGAGATGGAGATCAAAACTTACTCAAGATTTGTATAGAATACTAAAAGCGAGGAATAACGTGTATGGTAAATCAATTCAAGGATCAACCTGACTTAAATTGTTCATGCAAATAACTCATTCTCGTTGGTTAAAGGCACGCCTATGCACAGCAATGACACCAATAATTGAAAGTCAGTTATTTACCAGAGGTTTTTTTTTTTTTTGTCCTTGCAGGCTTCAGTATTACCCGGAGACGTCTTCAGCTTAATTATGTCTAAGCCAAATGGCTTTAAATACAAAAGTGGGCAATACATATTTCTACAGTGTCCAAGTATCTCCCAATTTGAATGGTGAGAATTATTTATCAAGCATCATACCTGCATTCTCCATTTCAACAAAAAGGTTGCTCTGTGCCTTAAAAAATGGAAGGTAACCTCTTTTGATATCTCTCCAGGCATCCATTTTCAATAACTTCGGCACCTGGAGACAACTACCTCAGCGTTCACATTCGGACAGTAGGAGATTGGACGCAAGAGCTTAAGCGAGTATTTACCGAGGATAATGGTTCAACATGTGTGATTGGTCGAGCCAAGTTTGGACGAGTCAAGCATGTAGATCAAACAGGGTAATTTCATTGAAGTTACTTTTATCTGCCCTAATTTACATTCAAATTTTCCGAGGGAAAATCCAACAACTAATGTACCTTCACTGGTGCAGTTTACCCCGGCTGATTGTTGATGGACCTTATGGCGCTCCAGCACAGGACTACCGAAACTATGATGTGTTACTCCTTGTGGGGCTCGGAATAGGAGCTACTCCTTTTATAAGTATCCTGAGAGATCTATTAGACAATACAAGAACACTAGAAGACCAAATGGTACATTTCATCAAAAATCTTTCCTATTACTCGATTACAATGTGGTTTCTCTCATCCCTTTTTTTATATGGGATCAGGATTCAAACACAGAAACAAGCAGATCAGATGATAGCCAAACTAGTATTGCCTCTTCAAGTTCGTCAAATGGAAAGAAGAAACCACAAAGAAGTACGAGCGCACATTTGTATTGGGTTACCAGGGATCCTGGGTCCTTTGAATGGTTTAAAGGGGTGATGAATGAAGTAGCAGAGATTGACCAAAAAGTAACCTGAGTCCTTCATGGTTTAAATTTTACTAATGATTGCCTATTGACTGTGCTGCCCTTCTCTCTTCTTACATGTACTCTGAAACAGGGTCAAATTGAGATGCACAATTATCTTACAAGTGTGTATGAAGAAGGGGATGCAAGATCAACCCTCATAACAATGGTCCAAGCTCTCAACCATGCCAAACATGGTGTTGACATTCTATCTGGCACCAGAGTATGATCTTTCAGTACCTTTTTACATTGAACATGAGCTTTTTATTTTATATTGGTAATAGCTACCTAACTACCGTTTTCTATCAAATAGTGGTAGCCAATCATCATCAAAAGTATTAGAATATTGAAGAAAATGTCAACATCTATATATTTAATGACAGTTAAAGCACATAAGCAGCAAACATGTTCCTTACAGAGATTAACATATATATGAACTTCGTTGCAGGTGAGGACACATTTTGCAAGACCAAATTGGAAAGAAGTGTTCGCGAAAATAGCTTTAAAGCATCCATATGCGACAATAGGTAAAGGGATTCAGAAAACAGAAACCATCAATCATGCAGCAATACACCATTGCTGCAATTGGTGTCTTTATATTATACCTTCACCTGGTGTTTTATTTCCCACACTTGAGGTCCAATCCAATTTCATTAACAACCGTCTGATTATACTACTATTTGGCAGACAAAATAATATCAAATAAGTCAAAGATCTATGACTTAAGTAATAAATAGAAGCGACGAGATATTAATATTATATATATATATATATTTTTTTAGAAATTTTTTACTTTTATAAAACCCAACAAGATTGGATAAAATCTAGATGGAAATGTTGGTTTGAACACAAATGTTACAACCGGGAAACCCAACCAGATATGGGACCGGTTAGATCTTAATTTTTTTAGCTGTCTGGTTTGCTTGATATTAGAATGTAGCAATTTAGGTGTAGGACATCAGAAAGAGAGTTGTTCATACCAACTACAGCATACTTTTGACTAATGTATAAGATGCAGACATGGAAATTCACACGTACATGTGTTAGGCGTTCTTACTGTTTCACCTCAGTTACATACAGGAACATTTAATAATTTTCAAGATTTTAGAAGAAATGATAACGAGAAAAAACATTGTCAACCTGCAGGAGTGTTCTACTGTGGGATGCCAGTGTTGGCAAAGGAGCTGAAGAAGCTGTCACATGAGCTGACTCACAAGACATCCACACGTTTCGAGTTTCACAAGGAGTATTTCTGAAACAAGAGAATTGGCCCCCTAACATATCAAGCTGTTTCTTTCTATATTGTAATTAATTCTTCACATAATTCAGAGTAATACAAATAAATAAATATATATATATATATATACCCAACAAGCAGATTGTAAATGTATACCTTATGCTGGATGTAGTTGTTCGGCCTAATAAATGGAGTTCAAAGAAGAAAAAACAGCATTGAAAATTGTTATCAACTTCAACAACATATGGCTAACACCCTAACTGTGTTGGTAAACAATTGGATTTGTTTTTCTTTTTTTGATCAGTAAACAATTGGATGTTTGTTGGTACAGACCTTAGCCATGTCAATATACAAATAAGGGATGCGATGCATAAGGAATCTGACAGACACACCCCAGCAAGCGATCGATCACCTTAGGTTTTTACTTTGAGTTGACTTCATTCAATCATTAAAGCCACAGGTGGAAGAGCGAGAAAGGACGAAACTGTAAGGTGAAGAAAGCTACAGCTGCAAGGAGAATGTTCGTAATACCAGCAGAGTTTTGCATCATCAATATAATTCAACCGGCATTACCCATTACATGTCAACAACAATTTATCTCAAAGCTGCTTGTGGGTTTCTCTTTAAGCTAATTGGTAAGTTTTAACACTTCCACAAAATATTCTTCTTGTCATGAAAGACCAACTTATGCGTAGACAATAGGGCTATCAAACAGAAAAATCAAAGTGTCAATAATTGAAGCAAAAGAATAAGGCATATCAAGATTCAAGAATAAAATCTTTCAACAGGCACAATTTTTGAAGAGTAAAGAAAGAGACGATGATGCCACCAGCTAAACAACTTCATTGTACACTCTATATAAGAGAGAATAAAAACGTCAGTCAGTCTCCATGAAAATGCTTGGATTATAAATGATTCACATGCAACTTAATATGTAATAAACATCAACAAAAGGATGACAAGGACTAGGAAATCTATGAGTCCCAATATTCATTAGCTGGACACTTCCTGAATCAAAACTGTGCTACAAAAACTTTGTTGGAAGGCTGGATATCTTATAATTGACATAGGTTATTGACTATGTTTTAACAGTGTTCATGTGTGGCAATGATGTGATGGATCAGCCTGGGATCTTTAAGGCCCAAGAAACCTCAATCATCCTTCATTCTTCTCAGAAGTCTGGAAGCCCAGCGCCGGACACGTCGCTTCAGCGTGTAACCAAGAACTACACCAGCTACGAAACAAATGGCACAAAGCTTTGAGCAGGTCCACAACGATACCACTTGTCTGCAGCAAGACATATACAGTTCAATCATATGCATCTTTCAGAATACCACTTGCCTTTTACCATCTCTCATAACAAATGAAAAAAGGAAAAAGAAATACTATATATGAAAATCAATGGTAATGCAGATGGAGATGGCTTGCACAAAGAGGCTTAGGTTTGAAAAAGTGTCGCAGAAAATGCTGGAGATGGCCAAAGTCAAACACCATTGGCCACATTGGTTCGGAAATCAAAAATAAAAAGAAAGAAATAAAAAAAGTAAACTTCAAATGCTTCCAGATTCAGACAGGGAAGCCCTCGTCAGGTAGACCAGGCAAATAATAATCTTTTGCATGTTCAAGGCCTCTGAGAGACATTTAGGAGCATGCTAACAATGTAGCATGCCACCTCTTGTATAATTTTGCTCTGCACCATTCATGAAAGGCATACTCAAGAACAGCTTTATACGCGTAACATGGTCCAGCAAGACAGCTGTGTGTTCTGTTGGCTGCCTACTTAAAGAAAGAAGTCAGTGACCATTGAATTGTTTGCCTTATGCTAGCAGGCAAAATATTATAGCTTGGGGTCAGACAGAATTGGGGTGAACCTTTTAAACGTATGGAGAATTGTCTTCTACCAGATACTACAGTTTATGTAATTTGGAAGGAGTGCATGCTCTGGAGTTTATCAGAAAGAATAAATCTCTACTTTTATCCAAATCAAGTCAGCCTCCTTAAGGAACTTCTAACTCTCAGCCCAATCAAGCAGATCCAAGGCTATTTAATATCCCAAAGGAGATTGGCATTTGTTTAGATTCAGCTATGCTTATTTGTTTGAAAATGTCCTGTTTTGTAAGGAATAAGAGCTCCATAGATACAGAGTCTCTCATCTTGTGGAGAGTGGTGGGTTCAAGATATTAAATGGGAGAGTATTCCCTCATTATGCCTAGTCTGATGTTCGGTGCTATTTTTTAAGAGTAAAAATCATAAGTTTTGAATATACCTTCAATGGAACTCAACTCCAACTTCCCATCATCATCTCATCACTTCAAATTTAACATCCAAGATTCTAAATGTTTACTCCTCAAATTTCAAACAGCCTAACCAAACAACACAGGTGCACAAGGAATTCTAGTCCATAATTGTCGGCGACCCAGGAAGTCCATAGTAGGAAGGCTTATGCTAGATTTCACGCAACTACCCAGTCCTAAATTGAAGGCCAAATACAAGAAAACCTACTTGTATATACAGGTATACATATTTAATACGATAAGTAAAAAATCCACATAAACCATCAAAAGGGTAAAATTATAACGCAAGAAGCATAGGGGGGGTGGAGTGGGAAAGTACCTTGGTTGTCTAGTGAGCAAAACTCGAGATTGGTCCAAAGAGAAAGAAGACGACCCTGAGCTGCAAGATGGTTTCCCCTGAGAAGACGTGGAGATAGAGCTTAGTTTTGGGTCGTCAGACATTGCATTACGGAAAGCTTCCCGTATTTCCTCCATTCGATCAAAGGCACAAATCAAAGATACTCAGCGACCCTGCTAATGATCAAAACAATTGGGGGGCAGTGTTGTGTTGTATGCTGTGATAACCTACTGGATTCGAGATTAAGGAGGTTATAGTTCTGGGTAGCTAGGGTTGCACTACTGGGTTTTACAGGGTGTGCCCCTATACTTTTCAAAATAACTCCAAATTTTCTTATAAATATCCGTTAAATCCTATAATTTTTGTTTTATATTAATAAATTTTTATTTTTAATATTTTATTTCAATTAAATCTTAATTCCGTTATATTCTAATTTTATCCTTACATTTTACTTACAAAAACTCTTTCATTTTTTTGCTTTCTTAGAATCAATTAATAAAATATTACAAATTCTACATCAATATTAATTTAAGTTAATTCTTACCAAAATTATATTCTATTAATTTATATTGGATTTAAAATAATTAAGTTAGAGATTTATTTTAGTTATTGTATTTCAATCAATAATGAAATTAATCGATAAATATTATTTTTGGTAATTAAAAGGGAAGGATAAAATTTAAATATAATTGAATTTAAGAGTTAATTGAAATAAAAATATCAAGAATAAGACTTGATAGATTTTTGTGGAAAAAAAATAATACTTATTGGTAATTTTTTCTTCTATATTTAGTGGAATTTCTTAAAATAATGATTCATGTGAATATTACGCAATTATTGGCGAATATTATTTATGGGTACATCATGAGTGGGTATAATAACATTGTTCGTGAAAAAGAAGATTTCACTTGGACAAATTATGTGATTATTCTTGAATGCGTGTGGTACTTTACCTAAGAAGATTATAATAGTCCCCAATTGGATTATTAATTCTAATAGGTAATATGGATTCACTCTAAATTCAAATATTTTGATTTTGAATTTTCCATTTTTTTTAGAGTCAATATCCTTTATGAATATCCCACTTTCTGATGTGAATAACTTACATTTGACCAAATAAAAAAGACGATTAATCAAAATATGCATAAATTAATCTAAATATCCTCAATGTTAAAAAATAAAAAAAAAAAAAAATATGAAAAATTTTAGCCACACCCTTCTTAATTTACTATATCTTCAAAGACAACGTCTTTATTATCAAAAAGGTCACTGACACCCCCTTCTAGTTTATATTTAAACATCAATAACACCCACTACCATTAAACTACCATTTCTAACAAAAAAAAAAAATCTAAAATATCAAAAATGCCCCTACATAAACCATAACTAATTTTTTTAAATAAAATTTTATTAAAATTCGAACCGATTAAAATTTATTTTTCTATATATTAAAATTTGAACCAGTTAAAATTAAATTGAAGCTAATTAAATTTTATTTTTTTAAAGAATTAAAATTCGAGTTTATTAAAATTTATTTTTTACATATTAAAATTTGACTCAATTTGAACTCTACCTAAGTTGTTAGTACAGATTAAAATTTATATTTTTTTATTTATTAAAATTCATGTTAATTAAAATTCGATTTATTAAAATTTGAGTCAATTAAAATTTATATTTTTTTATGTATTAAAATTTGGGCGGATTAAAATTCAATGTGAGTTGATTAAAATTTGATTTGAGTCGATTACAAATAATTTTTAATTGGTTCAAATAGGATTTTAATTAGCCCAAATTTTAATAAAAATATAATTTTTAATCGGTTCAAATTTTAATACATAAAATTAGAAAATAGAATGAGTCTCATTAAATATATGTTTATCTAAAAGGGGTGTGAATGAAGTTTGTCCTATAATATATCATGAACAATTTAATAAAATTGTATTCTAGTTAATATTTTTAATCTAATAATAGGTGGTGTCCGTGAAAATTTAAAAAATAGAGAAAGTAATATGATAAATCAGAGGAAACGTTGTTGAAATTTTTACAAAAAAATAATATTGCCCAATTGAGTTGTAGACCCAAGGTCCAATGAAAGTGGCCATGTTCACGAGCCAGAGATTGTACGGTCACCGTGGGTAATGTTTCTCTATCTCCCACTGTAAAGCCAACCTCGTAACTTTAAGACTGTACAATGTGGTAAGCACAGGTTGGGGTCAGCAATCGTCCACGCCAAAAAGCCAATCTATCCCCAATTCCCCCACCATCTTCCCAGCAAGCACCTCATACCTCAACAGCACTGGTACCCGTTTTGTCATTACAGACCAGAGCCTCAAACACCAAAACACACTCTTAACAAACACCCTTATCTTTGTTTCTCTTTCTTCAATCCAACGATGGCTTCCCTTTCTCTCCCCAAGCACACAATTCCCACTCTACTCCATACTCAAACACCCAAAGCCACCCCATCCTCGCACAACCTCTTAATTGTACCCAAATCATCTCAATCCCTGTTTTACGGTCTCAAGCTCGCTAACTCTTTCTCTGTTTCAGTCCCATCTTCTTTTCCGGTGAAGACTTCCGTTGTAGCTAAGGTACATTGCACTGCCTCCAAATTAAACATAGTATTTCAAACCTAATTTTTAGTGGGTGAATACTGATACGTTGTGTGTGTGTGTGTGCCATTTTTCTTGTAAGGTGAACAAAGGTTCAGTACCTCCATCATTTACATTGAAAGACCAAGATGGAAGGAATGTGACCCTTTCCAAGTTCAAGGGCAAGCCTGTGGTGGTCTATTTCTACCCTGCAGACGAAACCCCTGGCTGCACCAAACAGGTCCTTATCAATTTTACATGAAAAGTTTTATAGCTTTTGCATTTTTTTTTTCCTTTTTTGTACTGGAATATTCAAAGAGAATCTTCGAACAAGCATCAAGATTGCTAAAGTCACTCTCACTTCTCGTCAAATGAACAACGATAAAAAAAAAAAATTGTCTAGTTCAAACATATTGTCCCAAGACATCGCAAGTATTCTAATTTTGAAACATACAAGCGATAACCCGAGTTGGTCTACAGTTTTATCATATTCAGATATATCATATAATATCAAGCTTTCCCTCTTATTTTCTCAACCATTCTTGGATTTTGTTCATTGATTGTTCAATATATTATACTAAGTACCTCCTAGGCAGTTCATATATATTATTTATGTATATATATGTACTTGATTGGTTAGAAGGAACTAGGAAGGCTCATCTATTCAATGAACCACTACTTCTATAGAATTTGCCAAGCGTAAAGTGGACCATTGCCATGGCTATTTAGTCCTATTTGGCATGGTTTTTGTCATTTTGTGCTTGGTTATTGGTACTCACAGACACATCTGCAATGTGTTACAACTATTGCCAACTGACTAGTGATAACCATTAGATCAGACCGTTATGAATTTAGCATGAGTAGAGAAATATCTAGTCGTCCACTCATCATATGCTAACTAATTTATTATTATTTTCGCTGCAATGTATTCACAAATGATTACCATCAGATCAGGACGTTATGGATTTCAGCATGAGGAGGGGAAAATCTAATCGTCCACTCACCAATATGCTTAACCAATTTGTTATAATTTTCACAGGCATGTGCCTTTAGGGACTCATATGAAAAATTCAAGAAAGCAGGAGCAGAGGTCGTTGGAATTAGTGGTGACGAGCCGTCATCACACAAGGTAATGCAAAGAACCTTGGTGGTTGTAAAGCTTATACTTTATCCTGCTGCCAAATATAAAAAAATTGTCCTTCTAAGCATTCAAAACTTGTTGTTTAATTTATGTCTAGTTCCAAACAACCATGTTGTGTGTGTAATAATTTAAACTAAATCATATACTCCTAGTAAAAGGAATTCTTTGTCTGCTGGATATCAGCCAACTTGCTATGTGCTCCAATCCTGTTGATTAAAACCTGCTGCAATGGAGTTTTGACATAGTGTACAAGCTATGAGTTTTAAGTCAACATATATGTGTGATAATGTAGAAGAGCAGAGAGGCTCCTCTGTTATACACTTAATATTAATATAATTGCTGTTTCACATGAGAATGATTTATATTAACATTGACACCTTTAGCCAATAATCTTCTTATGACTTTGAAGCTCATCATACTTCATGGTATGCTTGAGCCTCATGAATATGACACTGTACATATACTATGACCCTGTTATCTGAACTATTATAAATGTTTTGTGTGACTCTGGTCTGAACTATTTACATAAAAGAAAAGGGAATATGAAACATCTATCAGATATGGGCGAGATTTTAACTCTGGGAAGTTCTTCCAGTTGAGTTGTTAAAAACTGGCTCGTAATCAAATCCAAACTTGCTAACAAGAATTTTATGATTGTAGGCATTTGCAAAGAAATACAGACTTCCGTTCACACTGCTGAGTGATGATGGTAACAAAGTTAGAAAAGACTGGGGCGTGCCAGCAGATCTGTTTGGCACATTGCCTGGAAGACAAACATATGTTCTTGACAAGAATGGAGTGGTTCAACTCATTTATAACAATCAGTTCCAACCTGAAAAGCATATCGATGAGACTTTGAAGCTGCTTCAAAGTCTTTGAGCCTTTCTTGATCTGGATCCTTTTTTCCATATGTTTTGACCTCTCTGTGCCCGTTAAATTTGCTCGCCCGAAGCTTATTAATCATCTGTCATATGGATTTTTGTGAATTGTATGCTCTGTAATTACAGTAGATATTCGTTGGCTTGGATAATGAGATTACTGAATTTACAGTCACATGTAATGTGACGGAATGAAACCTGCGTTGAGATGTGTGGTTACTGCTCAAACAACTCCTTGCTTAATGGAACGTTTGAAAGTTTAATTAAGGTGAGCTGATACCTAATCAGAATGCTATTAATTTCTTTAACTTTTTTTTTTGTCAGAATTTTTTCCATTATGTATACTTTTTCAGCCAAAATTTAACTTCTGAAATAATTGAATAGATATCAAATTGGAGGAGACTCATTCCCACAAGGTCCTTCAATTTCGTCTCTCGTCTTTAGTCATATGTGTCGGTGTGTTAGAGGCTTAAGGGAATTTGAGACTTAAAAGGGCGATACTAAATAAAGTGTTTTTATTTGGGTGGAGCTATTCTTAATTACCCCTCAAATTTTTTTTCTCACCTCCATTTACTTATTTTATTTCAAAATATTAAGTTGACTCCATCCATATTCACCCCCACCCTATTAGTTGCTAAGTTTAACTCATTTATATCAATTAAATTAATCTATTAAATATATGTCAAAGAAACCGAAACAAAAATAGTAATTAAAGTGAAATTTTAATGTTTCAAGGTGATCTATATTATTTTGAAGTGTTTTGAGATTTTTTAATACATTTCCACCGATATCTTTGGAATATTTAAGGTGTTTTAAAATATTTTGGAATAATTTGTCTAATATTTTAAAAATAATTATTAATCTTTATTTTGTTTCTAAAATATTTTAGTATCAAAATAATACACTAAAGCGAAATTGTTATTATTACCAATATAGTAAGTTAAAATAAAATTGAATGAATTTAATTTTTAATTAATAAATATAGATGGTGTGATTTTAGTAACTAATATGGTGAGTATAGATATGATGAACTTAGTAGTTTAAAGTAAGATGATTAAATAGGGTGGGAAAGGATATTTAAGAGGTGGAAATTAATCTCACCCTCTTTATTTTTCGTATTAATTTTTTTTTTAAATAATTTATTTTAAATTTTTTTATTAGAGAGAGAGAGAGAGAAGGAGGAGGATGTGTTGTTTTTTTTTTTTGGGTAAGTAGAAAGAGGATGTGTTTTGGTATTGACGATGTGTTACATTATTTTTAGTAGGGCTCAAAATTTTCATCAATTTAAATTTTTTATGCGGGCTAGTTATGTACTTAAAATTATGAAGTTTTCTAAAGATTTAGGGTTTAAAGCGCAAGGTTTATTATTTCTTATACTATTGAGCCAACCCTGGGGGTGCGCATTTGGGTTACATCTATATGTGGATATGTATATGTATAGGTGTGGTATGGTATGGGGTTGTGCGTGGTGTTTGTGTGTCCTTGTTTCTTGAACGGTTGGGTGTCTGCCATTTCATTGATAATCAAAAAGAGAACAGTTTGCCAATAAGATATCTCTAAAACTCTTTTGGGGATTATAAATCCAATTACAAGAAAGTAAATCTCTATTTGTTTGTATCTCTTATCTGTGCGTGCTTGTGAATGGGTTTGTAGAGAGAAGAATGAGGAGAACGTTATTTGGTAGTCTGATTAACCACCTTCAATTTATGAATAAGAGTTAATTTTGTCCAAATTGCTGTTAAGGCGATTTGGGTTTAGAGTAATTCAGTCATTTTATATAAAGGTTAAATGCAAACAAAACCCCTGTACTTTGAGTCAGTTGTATACGACTTCCTTGTAGTTTCAACTTTAGTACTAAAATCCCCTCTCTCTCTCACGGTCTCTGGTTAACACAGAATTTTGGTTTTGTAATATCCAAGGTAAAAATAAAATAAAATAATAATAAAAAAATTGGATTTGAAAAGTTTTAGACTTTTGTTTAGCTTGAAGTCTGTCTTTATAGACTTATGGATATGATTTAGAAATCAATAGAGATAATTTAGCCTTTTTTTTGTGTAAGGGAAAATATAAGATAATTATAGATGCTTAGTCAAATAGAATTGTAGAATTGTAGAATTGGTTATACACTAATTCCTTATTACTAAAAGCACTTTAGTGTTATTAAGAATAGTTGACTGCTACACTTTATATGTAATTGAACGACTATCCTAGGTTCCCTCATATTTTATTAATATTGTTTGGGTTGAAAGGAATAGAATAGGCGGTAGGAGGGAGAGCGAGAGAGAGAGAGAGAAAAGGAGGAAGAAAGAAGAACGAAAAAAAAGAAGAATAAGGGATTGGACCCATTGAAGGTTTGAATTCATTAATTATTTGATGAGTTTTGTAAATTATGCAATTACATAGTATTAGGTTTATCATAAATAGTCTGTGAAGAATAATTTAAATTCACAGACTGCAATCGCATTACTGTCTGTGTGTGTGGAAAGAATAATGTGTTTTAAATTCATAATTTATCTGTGTGTGTGTGGTGAAGAATATTGATGAACTGATAATAATCTGTGCCTGAAAGCACTTTGCAATTTAAGAAAATCCTTCAATTTCAAATAATTTTTTTTCTTCATTTGTTTTAATTAAAGAAATTGAAATCAATATAATCCTTTTTATTTTTTTAGAATTTTTTTTGCAAAACTTGTTTTGTAAATAATAACTCATAAAAATCTCAACCTGTCTACGGTCACATCAATTGCATTATTGCCCAACACAAACCATTCGATCTCTCAACACAAACCATTGTATAATTAATTTCAAGAATAAATTACTCAACCCCAACTCAAAAACAACATCAAATTTTAATCACTACATAATATAAGCTAAAATCTCATTTATATGATAATAATGAAAGTTATAGACACATTATACATGCAAGTCCAACCAAAAACTAAATCCACATAAATAAGAATCCTTTGGTTTGAACATTCTATATTTTGAAGCCTCAACCAATAATGAAATTGTAACTCTTCCAATAACTTTTATTATTGATCCATCCATGTAACCCACTATAATTTGTGGTCTTATCAATCGTTCCAAGATCCCAATCGCATTACTCACAAAGTAAAAATTCCAATATAATTCAATAACAATAAACATTAAATAAATAAATGATTGTAGTTGAATTGCTTGTAGGGATTCGATATGTATGTGTCTCGTGAGATAGAGAAGGTGCGACTGGAGAGAGAGAGGTATCTAAGTGACATCTACTGATTGAGCCATGACAGAGAAGTGATCAGTGAGAGAGAAGGAGATAAGGGGCATGAGTTGGTCTTTATCCGCAGAGGAGAAAGAGATAGAGTCTGGCTTGGGTTGGAGTGCTAGGGGTGCTGTGTGTGCAGCTAAAATGGGCGGGATTTGGGTTTTGGATGAGATAGATTATTACTCATTGAATTTAACTAGATAGATTTAGATGAGATTTGAACTGTATATTTAAACTTCAATTAAATCCTAACCACTTTTCTACTTTTCTAAATTGAGAAAATTGATTTCAATTTGGAAAGTTTGAAATCATTTCTATCTTATTAGTATAAATGACATAGAGAGAGAGTTAAATAAGAGATAGGAGTCTTACAAAAATTTTGCATGAGGACCATCGAATCAATAATCCTTAAAAGATTTGAGCTGCGAAAAGCTGAAGATAAAAAAATCTAGCTATTTTATTATATAGATATATATATATATAGAGAGAGAGAGAGAAGAGATGAGATAATGTGTTTAAAATGTCTAAAAGATAAGAGAGAGAGAGAGAGAGAGAGAGAGAGAAAGTTATATGAGAAATATGAGTATTAGAATTAAGTCCAATTATAATCGTCGGATCAATATTTATGAGATGATCTGAACCATCTTTTCTGTTGAAATTATGTTGTCTGTTGGATATGTTTATGTTTTGTTTCAAAACGATCTAGATCTCTATTTGTCTGCAAAATTCATATTCATCTCTACTTTATTATATAGATATATAAATGGGTTTTATTGAAAGTTGCTAAGTTAAGTGTTTTTAGACCTGATTTAGATTGGTTGGTCTTAAAGTTTTTAAATAATTTATTTAATGTGTTAAAAAAAAAAGTAAAGGGGAAGAAGGAAGAAAGTTACAGTAACTTTTGGTGATGGAGAAGATGAGTTTTTTAAAATTATAGAAACATCCACTTTAATTTGAAAGAATTTTACTTTGACCCCTATATTCTTTTAAACTTAATTTTAAACAATATTTTACTTCGTAAGTTGAAAAAATAGAATTTAAAAAAATTTATGGCATCCCCAAAAACAAAAAATTTGTTTTTTAAAGAAATTACACTTTGACCCCAAAAACTTCAAAGAATTTTCTTTTCTAAACAGTTCAGAATACTTTCATACTCTATTACATCGTATTAGAAAGGATATTTATATGTAAAAGATATATTAAGTATATATCAATGGGTAGGAATAATAAAAATTAAATATAAAATTACAAAACGACGAAGTTAAGAATAGGAATTGATTGTTATATGCTATTTTTGAATTCGGTGGTGATTGCATTGAGGTTGAAAAAGAGTGTTTTGAATTGGATTTTGAGAATTAAGATGAGTAATTTACTACTTCTTTTGAGAGGATTTTATATATTCAATGTGTGAGTGCGTGCATGTAAATTTTTTATATATATGATATATGTGTTAATGTTTGGGGTTGCAATTAAATATTTTGCAATTATGAACTGTTATATATGTGAATTTTGAAAAACTTGTTGGATGATTTTATATCATTGGTTTGGTGATGAAAGAGAAATTTTGTGTGCGTTAGGATTAAAATTATAGTTTTGGTGTTTGTAAAAATTATGTTTATGAGACAGGGACTGAGTTACCAGATCTAAATAGTAATGAGATTATATACTAATGTAATCGGTATAGAGATGTGCACATAGAGGTCAGTCATCGGGCTAGTGATGACAATAGACGGGGCCAGTAACTAGGCTAGTGATAACAAACATGATTTGACAAATATATTTGAAACTGAATGTGCGTGTGAGTATTTTGCGTTATAAATATTTTTTTTATTTATAAAGTTATTTGTGAAAATGAGTGAGTGTTTTAGGTTATAACTGTCTTTTCATTTATAAAGTTATTTATGATTATGAGATCCTTTTGTTTACATGATTATGTGTGAGGGATTAGGGTATAATTTATTGTACTTATGTGTGTATCAAAGTTTATTTTTGTATATAAACTATAAAATTTATTTTTACACCTCATTAGATGTGGTTGCTATTCACAGATTAGTGTGCTCATCCAAATATTTAACATTTTTCATGAGAGGATCAGAGTGAGGAGTGAGTCTGCGAATATACAAGAGATTAGAGGATTTGAAGAATTATTTTAGTGTACATATTCAAAAATAAATGTCTTTTATAGTTTCGAGACAATTGTTTAATTATTTTGAGAACAATATTATTGATGTTTAGAGTAGTGACTCTTGTAGTTTAATTATTGTTTTACATGAATTTAGTAATAATGTTTGTGATGTTTATTTTATTCCTCTGGTATTCAATATGTCGTTGATGGATCACTTTATTATTTGTTTTTCAATGTATTTTGCATTTATTATGCACAAGGTTGGTTGGTTAAGGCTTTGGTAATCGATCCGCCGCCCACCCTATGGGATCTGGGGTGGGGGTGTGACAAATTTAATGGCAAAAAATTTGGTAGAATTTCAACGGTTGAGACCCAAGACAACAAGTTCTGAAAGTAGAAAGTTTGGAGATATTTTTTACAGATATGTTTATCGTTTGACTATTTTGATATAAAATTTTGGATTTTTCTATGCATTTAAATGTATGCACTTTTCAACAATTGCAGTTTTTGTCGCATTTGCATGATCCCAAATAAATTTTTTGTCAAAGTGTTGTGGGACCTAATTGTTTATAAAATTTATAGTATACATTTATATCAGAGTGGGTGTTTTACAAACCACCAAAGGTATATGTTGGAGAGAAAGTGGAGAAGCATCATAACTTTGATTTGTGTTGGACATCATTTTTTCAGTTTAAGGACATGGATACTTAGTTAGGATATCCTTCAAATAGTGTTATATATTACATTGTGTCAAGTTGAAGTATTGTGAACAATGAAGATGGGCAAGTGGATTTCACAGGCTAAAGAGTAACAAAATTGAAAATTTTGGTTATTATTGTAAGCTTGAGAATGAAATGGGATGGAGTATCCTGTCTAGTATGTCTGAGAATGGAATGGAATGGGCGTATCCTGTCCAGGGGCAGATTTAGTATGGGAAATTTTAAAAAAAATTGGGACCTAAATATAATTTTAAAAATTTCAAGAATTTTTTAAACTTGCTCCCACTAAAACTTTCTTAAAATATAGGATATATTAATATAATTTTCAAAACCTTAAAAGTCAATTTTGGCAACTCCAGCTCCTCATTTTTCATCGCCTGTGTTTTTTTTTTCTCCCGTAAGTCATGTTCGTCATTTTCGTAGTCGGTCCAACTTCCGATCCAGCCCTGTTCTTTCTTTTATTTAAGTTTTTTTGTTACTTTTTTTAGTGTATTCATCAACTAATCAATTAAGGAGAGGTAAATTAACCAACAAATCAGCCCCTTTTCTTTGTTAGTTCCTTTAGTGAATTCTATCGTTGTCCAAATCAAATTTGAAGAAACCCTAGAAGATTATGTTGAAACCAAGAAGAGAGGTAATCTATTAACCAAATTTTTTGATAGTAGTATTAGCACTAATTTAAAATTAAATTTTTATATTAAAAAATTAGTCTAGTTTCTGTAGAATTGATGGTTGTTTGGTGTATTATTTATGAACTTATGTAAGTTTTCTTTGTTTCGTTTTGGTTCACCATTTAACTATTTTCGATTTTTTTTTTAAGTCCCATGTTCAGATTGACTATATGAGATTTTTGGTTAGTGCTATATTTTTTCTGATTAAATTGTTTTAATTTATTTCTTGAAATTCAAGTTTGGATTATATTTTAGATTTATAGATCATATTTTAATCATATGTAGTCCATTATTGGATGTTCGAGAGTTGTGAGCTTTTTTTGTATAGGATTTCGAACACTAAAAGATACTTTTGATGTAAAACCTTTTTGTTGTCTTTTTTTGTACATCACTCACATATATGAGTTGTGCCTCTAAATGACATCATTTTGACATAACTATGCTTATAAATAATTTATCAAGAATACATATTTTGATGAAAATAATGTTACAATTATACTTTAAAATTTAAGAATTTAGGTTAGTGAAAAACCCTGTCTCCGCCCCGCCCCGCCCCTGATCTTGTCCAGTGCTTAGTATCTCTAAATCAATAAAATGTGATAGGGAATTCGTAATTTTCAAAAACTTCATATCATTATACATTCATATATTTATGCTCTACGTGTAACAAAGGACCAGACCAAACCGGACCAGACCAGACCAGAGAAGCGGGATATGCGTAGCGCAAGGATTTTATTCTGGGACCCACTTATGTTTGTACTTGACAGCTGTAATCCATTTTGAGTTTAAGTTGAGGTGCTATCTCTCGATTGGTTGCCCGTAAACCGCACAGTCTACGGGTAAACCTTAATCTCCATTAAGAATAACGTTACTCGAACATCGAGTACATTGGAAGATCTAATGTACTGTAATGAATAAATTGATAATGAACTTTTTATTGTTGGAATTTATTTCTAATTTAATAGTCACAGTGTATCTAATTTTAGGAGTACAAAATAACGTGACAGTTGACTTGAATTTTTTTTATTTGGTGTCATGTCATTTGAGCCCCAATAAAAATTTAAAATAATATGCTGTCATGTCATTTGCGCTCTTAATTTGATTCCTAAATTTAGTCAGCATAAAATTACTGAAAAGATAATGTGTTTTTGGCTAAACTATATAAAGGTAAAAATCACTCGAATATCTTTAATTTATGGATAAACGGCGGTTAATGCTATGAGTAATGAATATTAAGTAAAATATCAAAAATTATGCAAAGTCGGGGAACTCTGTACACATTATTGTATTGTATTATAACGTTCTGAACAAAGTACAATGCAGGGCTAAACTTATAACATTGATGAGTACAACTCTTGGTGGCTCTTTTACATTACATATCTCTCATTTATTATGTATGCACTACAACTCTTAGGTGCTCTTTTACTTCACAAATTAAAAAAAAAACACTATATAACTTAAATTTGTAATTCAAATCTATATCACAAATAAAGGGAAACGAGACGAGTGAGTCCCATCAACTTGACCCACTAATTCAATTATCCCTTTTAATTAAGATGTAAATTTGAATTATAGATTTGGATTACGTAACATTACTTTAAATTAAATATGCATCGACCTTATTAGTATACAGATAATATTTGTAATTTCACAGCTTCTCAATCTCTTCATAATCTTCACTGTTGTAAGGGCTGAACGCTTCGGCAAACNGGTTTTAGGGAAATTTCTGCCTCCTTACATCCTAAATACTGGTTAAGGGGAAAATAGCCATGGGAAAGAACGAATCAATTTCCGAACTATGGTTATTTCTCAATTGAGTTACCTTTTCAATGTAGTCTTTAATTTTATATATTACAATTTTCTTTAAAAAAAAAACCCTCTCTTGAAAACATTTTTTAATGTAACATTATCTTCTTCTGCCATGTTGACTTGAATTGGTTTGATAACCCTTTTCCATTTAAAAACTTGAGCTCAACCATGTTTTTAAGGTTTCTATTTAAAACTTACTTTACAAACATGCTTTTACATTTAAAAGTATTGTTTAAATTTACACTATAATAAAGATGACATGAAGTTATACTATAATAAAGATGGCATGATGTTGTAAAACCATGATATATTTGATTTAAAAAGTAGGAAAAGAACTTTATTTTGTGTGTGTGTGTGTGGAAGGTGTTGAATTATGTGTTTGGGTATCCCGAAATGTAAAGTAAGTTTCCTCCCGAAGTTCAAAGTGTAAGATGAACTATTAATGAAGACTATAATTCGCTCAATTCAGAAAAAGTTGAAAACTTAGGCAGTCTACAAGTCAAAGCATCAGAAATTAATTCTCTGTTTGACATTCTGACCAGGAAATGTCTTCATTTCTACAAACCATCCCTGCAGTGACTATCAACAACTCTCAGGAAACCAAATTAATCCATGCAACTTCCACGCAGAAACATAAAGCCATGCAAATTCCACAAAAGGTGGGAAAAAACACACCCCCTACAAATAAGCACTATACTTCGAGTCCAATTAATACATCCTTCTCAGTGAAAAGATTGTCAAATTCACTTGCCAGTAAGCTGTTATTTGCCCATTTCTTTAGAGAATATAACAAGAATTTCACCAAGAACAGCACATAGAACCATTTAACTTAATCGGAAAATCACATATAATCGCCCAACATCTCTATTTTGGACCAACACTAGTTTTGTTTTTCTGCGAGAAGATTATGAAAGCCGGATATTGGCTTATTTTCATGCACTTTACCATAGAAAATTCTCCCACTAATTAAAGCTATTTAAGTCTCACCACGTGGTCCAAAGACATTAAGAAACATCCCTTGACAGCTCAGTGATATCAGTCATAAGTAGCTATGCATAAACAATAGACCCTAGCAAAAGAATAGTCTGTGGGGGATTTGTGATGCCACTCCTATATGATACCACTGATAATTAAGAAGAAGAAAAAACAAGAAAGCCAACATCATCTTTGTGATTATTTATGAACCAAAAGTGTATATACTTCAAATCATTAAATAATCTCTTTCAATAGACAAAAACACGAAAACAATACATATAAACACCCTATGAAATCTACATACGTGTATGATATAACTGTTACCTTGGTTCGCTTCAGCGCATTCGAGAGCTAAATCTATAGCTGATTTCTTGTAGCCAATTACTACGACCTTCTTTCCTTGAAACAGTTGTGTACTGGCTTCCTTGTTGAGTTTGCAGTAGTCAAGAGTATGCAAGACTTGTCCTTGGAACACTTCCGGACCTTTGTTGTTGGGGAAAGTAGGTATTATTGGCACATCACCATATTTCCCAGTGCAAATCACAAGAAACTCAAAGGCATACCACTGAAATGAAATACTCAGAAAAATCAGGATAAACAACCTCACCAAGATCATACTAACCTAGGAAGTAAAAACAAATAAACCAAATGATTGCTTCTGTAGACACATCAATTTATAGGTTCAAAACATTGTACTACATGCACCTATAATTAATCCTGCATACAAATCATTAGGTGAATTTCTAACACAAGTTCCACTCCAGTTCTCTAAAGCCTTTTTCACCTGTTGATTAATTAGATTAGCAAATTAAATAGATTCAACCCAAAAACTGGCCTAGCAGATATACAACAAATTAATAAAGAACCAAACTAATGTCACCCTATTGCACAACTTTAAAAAAATACGATAAAGAACAATCTCACACACTAATAATGGGTAATAGGAAGTGTTTTTTAGGTATTGGAAGGCAGATTTTAGAATAAGAACAACCTGAATGGTTTCTGATGGGTTGGTCTGGACGGCAACCTCCCACACGGGCTTGCCAGACAAAACTCTACCATATTCACCCAGTTTACCACCAATATCGGTGGTTTCGGGGTCACCCGTAAAACGAATTTCTACCACCTTAGAGTTGAACATCACAAACTTCAACACATCAAAGTGTACGGCATAAGAGTATAGATAATCCAAAATCTCAGCATAAGATGGGAAAGTTGTATTATCTCTTTGTGTCCAGGGGAAATCTGAGAACTCATAATCACAACGAGGGGTCTGAAGTTTTGTAGACCTGTAAGAACAGTGTTTCCAGACACCTCCTAGGGAATCAGTGGCCTCAAACACCACTGGATTGTGTTTGGATAGCTGTTTAGCAGCAGCTACACCGCTTATGCCAGCTCCAATAATGCCAATTTTGGAAAAGACAGCCATTAGGTGTGCTATATGGAAAATTGATAGGTTTGGTGAGTGTTGAGAGCTTAACTTTGAGAGATGCCTTGGAACGTAATGGCTCTAGGTATTTATAGGAGTGCATGGCAAATGAGAACAAGTGGGTCATGTTAGGAGCACGTGAATGGACTTGGAGGGCCTTATGAACAAGAGAGAGAAAGAGAGAGAGAGAGAGAGAGAGAGAGAGAGAGAGAGAGAGCGGACTCGATCAACACTGAAGGGGGAGGGATCTGACCATTTTTTGAAATTTTTTTTGCAGATTATGATAATGTTCACTCTGTAAAGTTCGTTAGATATAGTGTGGAAATTTCATTCAATCCGCGGTTTCGTTTGCTTGTAAAAGGTTTTTTTCTGAATTTCTTTGTATCTTCAAGACCTCGTCTTTTCACTTTTTTTTTTAATTTTTGTGTGTGTGTGTGTATGTCTGTGTCTGCACAGCAGCCCTCTTACACCTGTAGATATTGCTCATAATAACACTATTTTCGTAATAATAAGGTCAAGTATAATTTAATAACATTGTTATGCTCTATGATTTATTGTTATTTGATTGAGTCAACAACCAACTAGATATAAAAGAATTATATCATTGTTGTTGGTAAGTCCTCTAAGCCAAATGATTTTTTATTTTTTTAGCTTTTACACTGGAGAAATATTTTTTTTTGTTCGGGCATTATTCTCATAAGCCGGGCCAGGATTTCTTTTATAATAAGGACAATCTAAAAAATTGATACGTGACTGATTCAACAGTCACTTTGTTTAGTTTGCTAGGTGTCGAAATTTGCACCGATAACTCTCTCGAATTCAGCGGCTTCTTTTGTTATTTGAGATAGATTAAAATATGTCTACAAAAAATAAAGGTAATTGATCCTTAGAAAATGTTAGAAGAAATTGAACCTATAACATTTGAATTAACAAGGATCTGACTCAACCACTGAATCACCTCTAACCATTTGTCTTGATTTGTTCACAAAAGACTTATGAGACCCATAAATACTCGCAACAAATAGAACACATCTAACAGATATAATTTAGAAAAGAGTTCATGCTACAGCAAGTCCATTGAACGGTGAGCACAAATAGGAATAATTACATTTATCACAGCAAATTTTTTAAGTCATATCACTCCAACAACTTAATCCGAAATATAATCCATAATAAGCAAATTATAAGCATAAAAACCCAATGAAATATTGAAAAAATTAATTAAAACAATCTGGAAAATACAATCTATCAAAAACAGGCAAACAATTGAATTTCAAGCAATCGATTAATACTATTTTATCCCTCACAATCGAATTTTGAAATTGAATTTCAAATGAAATCAATCAAAACTGTAAAATATGAATTCTTATGTTTCAATTGTAATTTTGTAAGTTGAAAGTTCAAACTCTAATTTCAGGTTTTTTTTTTTTTTTTTTTTTTTTGGGGGGGGGGGGGGGGGGGGGGG
>CAUOFW020003325.1:342242-386792 GCA_963454935.2 Ilex paraguariensis | reverse complement strand
GGTGGGTTCAGGTGCATAACATAGCGGGTGAGCTTGTGAGGATAAAACACAGTAAGCTAAAAGCATGGGAGAGAACTTGGGTGCCATGTCTAAAGGGTTGAGGTTCAGGAATAGGAAGAAGACATAAACAGGAGATGAGAAAGCGGTGGGTGGCCATGTTGGATCCGCCCATGATTATAACCCACCAAAACTTTTACCAAATATTTTGAACCAATACAATGTGGATTCTTACATTTGGTGTACAAAGTTTTATGCTCCGTTTGGTAGAGAGAACGAAAAGTAGAAAGGATGAAAAATATAAATGATACATTTTCCTTCATTTGTGTTTGGTTGGAGGGATGAAAAATAAAAGTAACTATTTTTTTTTTTGTTCTGGCTAAAAGTAAGAGTGACAATCGAGTCGTGTCGTGTCAGATTTGTGAAATTATTTCGGTTCTGTGTCGAATATTAATCAAGCCTAACTTAACTTATTTAACTAATTATATCGTATCGAGTTACGAGTTGACATGTTTATTTTCGTATAGAGTTCGAGTTATGTCATCGTGTTGAGTCTAAAATTTTCACCCTTAGTTAAGATGAAAAAAATATTTTTTTTTAATTTAAAATTTTTATTTTTATTATTTTATTTTATTTTTAAAATTTTTTAATATATATATATATATATTACCATTGTATTTTTATATGAAATTAATTTATACATAATATATGTATATATAAAAAGATATATAGACAAATAAGATACATTTCAACGTAAATAATTAATTTTTCATTCACTTTTCTTCCGATTTTGGAAGGATTGATTTTGGTGAGTTAGAAAAAAAGTTAATTCATCCACTTTTCCATCCTTTCTATTTTCCTTCCTTACCAAACATGATATTTTATTTATCCTTCCAACTTTTCATTCTCTCACTTTTTTATTGTACCAAACGGAACATTAGCGTATTCTTTATCGACGGTGAAATCCATCCTCCAAATAAGAAGTATAATTTGTTAATATATATATATATATAGGAGATAATACCGATGACCATAAACTTCTTGGAATTTTAATTGGAACTTTTGCCCATACATATGGACGAGTTTGACTAGTTAATGAGCGACAATTTCAGGATGTATTATAGGCCACATCCGTAGAGGTACACATCAGAGCGGGAGGAGAGAGAAAGCAAGAGCTGCTAGCTGCAGTGGAAGAAGTGGCACATGTGCATGAATCTTTCATTCTCAAGCATGCAGAAAGGTGGCTTTGGTTGGTGCAGCCCATGGGATGGAAATGGAATAGGAAGCCTCCAAGAAAACGAGAAGAAACATGGAGGAAATGAAGAAGTTTGAATCGAATTCAAGACTTGGATCGTATTGGAAATTGAAGTGTACACGCCTCTTGATAATCTTAGATAGTAGCTAGGTACCATAGTCCTAGTCCCCCCCCCGCCCTGCCCTGCCCCGCCCTCCCACAACTAAGATACTATGACCATTTTTCTCGTTCAAGGTTTCATGTTTTTTCCAGGTAAAGGAGACACAGTTTCCTGATTGAATTCAAATCAAAAGAACAAAGAACAAAGAACAAAGAACATGAACATGTGCATTTTTTATTGTACTAATTGCATTTTGGGTTGACTTTTTATTAAAAAAAAGGGGTTACCCCTTCAACCACGTTGGGAGCTGCTCGGCAGTGTCTTCATCATTAATGTTTAAATTAATACACGAGTCATATTTGTTTCCATCACAAATTTCTTTGAATAACAAACAGATCACTTCCTGGTCTTCTCTAATTAAGGGCACAACCAGAAAATTCAAAATTAGGGTACCATACCAACTACCAACCAGAAGTGGTAGATGAAATTTCCATATTCTTATAGGCCATTTAAATCGAAACTTGAAAATTGACCCCAAAAAAAAAAGGATTAAAAGGCAATTTCCAAAATTATTGTGGCTTTGCTACTATATCTGAAATTTAAACAAATAAGTTGGCACATACGCATTCAAATTTTGGTAATGTTACACGGACAATGAAAAAATGAGATCAAATGATAGGACATTGAAATAATGAGCAAAATTTAAATTTTAAATGCATAAAAATAGGACCGCGAGTACTATCACGTCAGCTCCGCATCATTTGACTCCTACGTTGGTCCATTTATTTCCTCAATCTACCATGTTCTTTCAAAATTTAAGTTCAAGAAATGGAACCACAAGTCTTTTTGAATAGCAAACTATTGAGTTGTCTGAATAATAATGTTTGTTAAGAAGGATGAAAAATAAAAATGATGAAAATATATAAGAGATGAGTTTTTATTATCAAATGAAAGAAATATGTTTTCTCTCCTTTTTTTGGTAGGAAGGATAGAAAAATATGAGGAATGACTATATTTTTAAACATTATATTATAATTTCAAATCAAAACTTGCACATTTCTCAAGAAACACTTCTAAATATCCTATTACATGTATTTTTCTTATGTATATTTTTTAGCTATTAATTTTGGCATACATATCTATATTTATTTATTTTTATAACTAATTAGAACGACCATGACTCTTTAAAAAATTTATTTGTAATAAAAAATATTTTTATACTTTTCTTTCCTTTCACTTTTCCTCCAATACTAAACTATAGAAAAATAATATTTCCAACTTTTTATCCTAAAAAGGAGAAAATATTTTTGTTTTCTCTAAGGAAGAAAAATCTATTACTCACATTTTTTTTCTAATTTTCTAACTCTCCTATTAAATTTATAAAAAGTCAAATTGCATGTGGATCCCACCATTCTTACTCATATAATACCTTGGACACCACGTGTTTTTTTTATCGAAACTTTAACTTGTTCTAATAATTTGTCCCCTTTCTCTCTCCACTTTCCCCCCGTCGGATGGATTAAAATTGGTGGACTGAGGAGACACACACCCCCTTCCCCTTTCCTTCCTTTCTTTTTTTCTTCTACAACCAAACAAAAGAAAACACCACTTTTCCTCTTATTTTCCAACTACCCTTTTTCCATTTATCCACTTTTCTTCATACCAAACAGGCTAAAGTGCTGAGAGAATGTGTAGGCAATTAATCAAATTACTAAACCAAATAATATGACTCCAAAACATAAAGACATGCCAGTAGTATCCAAAACATGACTTTCATCTAATTTTCTCAGGAGATCCATTGCTGTCCACCAATTTACAGTAGGAGGCCTTCAAACTCTACATGAGGAAAATGCATCTTGAGCATATAGTTGAAAGCTCGGAAACAAAGTCCTTCCACTTTGGCGAAGAAAAAAGGAGTTAAACCAAAGTCCTTCCACTTTGTCAAAGAAAAAAGGAGTTAAACTTGGTCCATATTATTAATTAACTAGTGTTGAGATATCAGTGTGGGAAATTCCACACCGAAAGAAAAAATAAGTAACATATGACAATCAATTGTACGTGTTTTGAAGAAGTTATTATTAAGAATTAATGAAAATAACGCACAGACAAATGGGGGGGATTACTCTGGCTCATTGTCTCCTTCCTTTGGTTTACTTGGAATAAACTAACATTGTTTTCATGTGTTTACATTAGAATTTGTACGAATTAATGGTATACATCCACCCCTTCGTATATCACATAGGTAATTGAAATCAAAGTTTTTACTTTGACTCCCGGGATTCAATCTAAACACTTGACTTTTTGACCTGAAATCAAACCCTTGTGTTCTACATTTTTAAAATTTCAAAGTCAAATAAAATTTTATATTAGCCAAAGATTGAATTTAGGGAGAAGTTACACATTTTTCTGGCATGGTTTTTCTTCTACGGTGAACTTGGTGAATGAAAACAAAATTGACTCCTCCTGTATTTGATCCCTACATGATCATGTTATTAACAGAAATCACGCATGCGTAGTACAGATCTGATCCAATTGAGTTTTTGGACTACACATTAATTCCTCATTTAAACACAGTTTGTGATGAACCCCATATGAGGAAATAACGAGGGATGGATCGAGGTCACATTGCTAAGCAACTTGTCGTGCATGTTTTTGAAATTTGATATGTGCTCGTCCACACTTTGCCAAACCAAACATATTTTCTAGAATTTTATAAGCCAAACTCAAAGGAAAAACTGTCTAAAAGAAATATATATATGTGTCCAACTCGTGCAATGGAGACAACACAGTTGACAATAGAACGCATTCAAAGATTTGACATTGAATATTATTGTTGTCTACGTTTGATTTTCTTTTTGATAGTTTGAGGATAAGTCTACCGAATAAAAATTTTTTTTTTTTTTTGGTGCACTTCTGTAATGCAAACAAATATAATTTTTTGGAGGTCAATTAAAACCTTTTGGGATCAATCTTAAATTAACGGATCAAAATTTACATATATAAAAAAGTGCCGCACTTTAAGCATCTCGTTTCAAGATTCGAACTTACAACATTTGAATTTACAATTTGTCTCTTTTAGCATTTAAGTTATTCGACTCATAGGGTTAAAGGTTCCATTTCTTTGCAACTTGTCCTCCAAATTTTTCAAATTTAAAATTTGCTTGCTCGTCTACACTTTGCCAAACCAAAACATATTTTCCACAATTTTAAATGCATGGTAGATACCCAAAACTTTAAGGAAAATTTGACTGAAAGAAAAATATATATGTAACCACGTCATGTAATGGAGACAACAGTGTTGACCATAAAACATTTTCAAAGATTTGTTGGGCACGAGGACTCGTTGGTCTTGTTACCACATGCCTGAGTCTCCACACTGTTGACACTGAATATTATTGTCATCTAGATTTTTTACCCATAGTTTGAGGTCAGAACGATTAATTCTGTTCCAGTATTAAGTCAGGATTAACTAACGTGAGCATACAAGATTTAATTGCAAGTCCTTCAACCTCTTTCTCTCTCTCTCTCCCTCTCTCATGCGCATTTACCCCAACACAACCACCCACCAAACCCCTCCCTCTCACACACACACAGAGTACACATCTGAACACAGACACCAGAGAACAATTGATAATCTTTGATTTCAAGAGATGAACAAGGGTGACTTCCCTTGAAGGGGCAATGGAGAAGTTTGAATTTGAGATGGCAAATGCAGGATCTACCGAACATTGTCTGCTTTGCCTTTTTGACCAGGCCAGCTCAAGTTAAATTCAGTCATGGGGTCCTTTCCTCGTGGTCTAGGCTCATTTGATCACATTTTAGCTAGCCGATCGGCTGGACATCATTCCAGAACGTTGTGCGTTTTTATTTATCACCAAAATTTCCATCCAACAAATCAGCTAGACAAGACTTGCTCGAACCCGCACCCATAGCTATCTCCAGAATGGCTATGAAGTGGAATCATCAGCCGCGAACTAATCTATTCTGCAGTACGCTTGTACCAATTGATTCTGCACCACCCATATGCGATATTAGCTATTCTTAGACCAAATTCTAACATATACTACCGCTCTAAATTTAATAAGAAATATTTAATAGGAAAAATAGGTTTGAGGATAATTTTTTAAAAGTGTTTTTAACACTTATAATTTTTCATAAATACTAATAAAAAAAAAAATTGTGTTTGAAATCACCCCACCACCACCCTCATCGCCTCACCATCATTACCACTACCACCACCACCACCTCTCCAACCCCACCACCATCATTATCATTACCACCACCACCACCACCGCCTCTCCCACCCTACCATCATTACCACTATCACCTCCATTATCGCCACCTCACCACCACCACCACCAATGTCATCATCCCACCCACCACCATCACCACTACCATTACCCACCCCCCTCCCTACAACCCTCATTACTGTTGTCACCATACAACTCCCTACAATCACCACCGTTGCCACCCCACCACCACCACTAGTGTTGCCACCCGACCACCACCATCCCCATTACACCCACCACCACCGCCACTATCCTATCGTCGCCGCCGTCGCCACCTCTAACACAACAACCACTACTGCCTCCTACAATCCCTATAGTCGCCATTATTATTGTCACCATCCCACCACCACCCCCTACTGCCTGACCACCATCATTCCCATTACCCCACCACCACCAGCTCCACCATAGTCATCATCTCCACCCTACCACTATTTTCACTGTCCAACCATCACCTCTACCACCACTACCCCTACCACCTCACCACCATCCCTCACGACCATCACCACTACCACCACTAGTGACATCGCCACCCTCGCCATAACCACCCACCACCATTACCATCGCTCACTCCTTTTATATTTGTAATTTAATTTTAAATGTAAATATAAATATATTTATTGTTAATTTTTTTTTATTATTATTTTGTATTATCAGACATAGAAAATAACTAGTATATATATAACTCAACATCGTCAGGTTGGACTCAGAAAAGGAAATCAAAAACAAAAACAATTATATTCCAACAAGTGAATCACGCACACCCAGTCCAAATAGGTTAGAATGGGCCCGAGAGCCGAGGCCCTAGTTATAGTTAATAAAGAGCTTGAAATAATACATCTGATATATACATAACAGCATGTATGTTCACCCTAGGCCCAGCCCAAGCATACCCCACCCACCCTTCCTGAATCCTGATCATGAAGACTAGTTCGATTGGAAGCGGCCAACCACCTTTTTTTCTGAATGACATTCTTGGTGGCAATTAGCTTAATCATCTTGGACCCCAGGCGCAGGAACGTTAAAGATTTCACTTGTACTCAACTAAATCATGATTGGTGGGAAGAAAGAAAAAGAAAAGAATCTAGTTTTTACATTAGAAATCGAATTAATGAATCACTCATGCTCACAGCCAAGGCATGTGAATTGCTTTTAAGGTTCAATTACTTCTGATGGTCCAGGCGGGGGATGTCATACTCATGCTAAGAAAATAGTGGCTTGGGGAAGTCAATCACGTTGTTGTCAGATCTTATTTCTCAACCTCCACGTAGTACCACCACCACCACCTCGACCACTACCTACACTGTAATAAATAACAAGTGACGTTGCACGATATATATGTTTCTAGCTCCCCACAATCTACA
Organism: Ilex paraguariensis; assembly: GCA_963454935.2. Lineage (NCBI taxonomy): Eukaryota > Viridiplantae > Streptophyta > Magnoliopsida > Aquifoliales > Aquifoliaceae > Ilex > Ilex paraguariensis. The sequence goes on along the minus strand of CAUOFW020003325.1, from coordinate 379,790 downwards.
CCTGACCCAACCACTCTTACTTTCATATATATTATATATGCACACCCTCAATAATTGTCATCCATCATCCAACCCGGTCCAACAACCCATCCGCTCCAGTCATTAATCACCGCCGGTTAGTACATGACATGTACATTCTTTGTTTATTAAATCTCTGCGTATATATGTCTGCTATTACCAAATTTACAATTCCAATTAATCTTAATTACTTCTTTGTATCTTGAAAAATTATCAAGAATTAGTTCATTTTTTAAAAGCAGTACTACATCCCAATATGGGGTTAACCAAGTATCTATCTATCTCAAATAAAAAAATAATAATAAGTATATTGACTGAAAATTTTTAATTATTTATTTTAATATGCCAACAATAAAAGGAATCAAGCAACTAGTGCAAAAAAAAAATTAAAACACTGGTGGTAATGATGGCGAGCGTTGGTAGTGGTGGTGGTGGAAAACGGTGATGATGATAGTGAATTTTGGGTGATGAGGATGGTAGTGGCAGTCATACGTGACTGTAGTTGTGGTAATGGGTGACAGTGATGGTATGGGGAGTGGTGGTGGTGGTGGAACGACAACGATGGTGGTGGCAATGGTGGGTTGTGCTGGTAAATAGTGACAACGGGTGTTTTTGGGTTACAATGTGATGGGTGGTGGTGGTAGGTGTGGTGGGAGAGAGTGACAGTGGATGACGGCAGTAGTGATGGACGACGGATGATGGTGGTAAATATGGTGGGTGTGGGTGACAGTGGCTAGCGACGATGATGGGCGACAACTAGTGGTGGTGGACAACAATAGTAGCGGTGGGTGCTAATGGTGGACGACGAAAGTAATGGGATGATAATAGTAATTGTAATAAATATAAAAATGAGATGAAGATGGTGGTAGTGGATGGTAGGGGATAAGTGGATGGCAGTGGTAGCAATCGGTGGTAAGTAGCGAGGTTGGTGGTGGTGGTGGAGGCGGCGGCAATAGTAGTAGTGATGGGATGGTGGAGGGGAAGTAGGGATGGGGATGGTGGAAGGGGTGATGATGGGACTGTGACGATGATAGTGGTTGTGTGACGGTAGGGGTGGTGTTGGCAATGGGGTCGCAACAATGGTAGTGGCGACAACGGTGGTCTTGGTGGGGGCAATGGTGATGGTGCTGATTATTGTGGTAGAAGTGATGATGAGGTGGCGATGATGGTAATAGTGGTGGTTGTAGTGGTATTGGTGGTAGGGCGATTAGGGGTGGGGTAGGGTGACAGCAGCGATGATGGTGATGGTTGTGGCGACAATTGTTATGGTGATGGTGATGGGGTGGTGGTAGTGACAGTGGGGGAAGGGGCAGTTGTGGTGGCGATGGTGATAGTGGTGAGGAGGTGGGAGTGGTGGTTTTAGGGGGATTTCAAACATTATTTTTTTTAAAAGTATTTATGAGAAGTTATAAGTTCTAGAAGTATTTTTAAAAAATTACTCCAAACACACCCTTAAGGTCATATTTTTTCTATTGAATTTAGGGTGTTAATATTATTCGCCAGATTAACTTTAAAGTAAAATTTAAAAACATCTCAATCTCAAAAAATAAAAGTCATTTTGTTTATCTTTTGAGATTTAAATTGTATTGTAATTTATTATATCAATATAGTAAGTAAGTAGCAATGTCTACTTGCTATGTACTATAAGGGCCACTACAGTGATGTAGAAATAATTACACCATCCTTATGTTGTTTGGCATTTGATGGTGCGTGTGTTATACAATTGAGCATATTTGTGACCTTTGGGATAGGAGAATCATTGGAAGGCCCAGTCATAACCCCTGAGCTTTTAGGAATTGAACAAGTATAATAGGGAATTGTAAATAGGGAGTTTACAGTGGTTTATCAGTTCGAGAATTCGGGTAATCCACTCTCAAGGAAATCTCTTGCTCTTAGGAAAAGATTTTTTTGATAAAATGGGAGAATTACTCGGAGTAAAGCTTAGGCTAGTTACTTGTCCTTTCATTGTGAGGAATATGCCTCTTATTTATAATTTTCCTAAGCTTTGTCTGATCCCCTGACGTGATCCTTGTCTTTTCCTTATAACCGATGCGTTATGCAATTACGGTAAATAGTGTTGGGACGGTTACGACTTTTTTTTAACTAAATATAAGATCGTTATGGTTTATGCTTGGTATTTCAGTGGAAGCCATATACCCTCCTTACTGTCCTCATGAGGACATTGGGGTTGGGGACGATGTGCTGACCTGAGCGCATCTGGTTGTCTGTAATGAACTGTGCGATTTGATTTCGGAATGATTGAGTTAAACATCTGAGCTCAACCTTAGTCATATTCTAAGTATCACCGGCACTAATAATGTATTATGCATAACATTTCTTCTTATAGATTTTCACCTGTGAGTAATATTTTAAGATCAATTCCCTGTCAGGATCTCAATGTATTGCATTATTTCGTATAAGTAATCATTTATGTTCTAAAATTTGGTCTACTTAACAATGGTAAGTGCAGGTTTTTGATTTGTCAATGAATGTGCATATATTTATATTTGAAATATGTGTGTTATAAATTTTTGTCAAGAAAAAATAAGATAAAATTGCTACACATAATTACGAAAAAAATTCATGTTTCATATTCATTGTTACCAAATAATATGTTCATAGAATATTAAATTTGGCATATGCAAGTTTAAAATATTATATTATATCAGAGTAATATTATAAGAATCCATTTTGTTAATATATGTAATTTATTTGAACCTGACGTAGTAATAAACAGAGGACGCGGAAGTTCAACTGATTTTACTTCTACTAATCACTTCTTTTTCTTTCATTACCTTTTGAATGTCTAACGATCTTTTTCGCTCAAAATAAACTGTTGCAATATGTTTGGCATCAAAATCATTGTTATTGTATGGATGTCAAAATTAGATACAAGCTATTTTCATCCAAAAATTGGGGACTTACTTAAATTATCTCTACAAATTAATCTATTATTATTGATGGACAAAACAGTTTAACGCAAGATCAACAGTCGAATGTGTGATAAAGTGTAATTAATGGATAATTAATATATCAATCAATAACAATAATGTAAATATCGGGTTAACACGCAGATATATAGTGGTCCGATCCAGGTGACATACTTCATTCTGGGAAACGACAACGATGGCAAGGAGACCTTTTATTGATTAAGTAAGGTGAACAAGAGAGAGAGCAATAGTTAGCTCCGGAGGTATAGAGATGTTTTTCTCAATGAAGAGAGCTTACAATTTAAAAACACATATCCTTAGTTAAGCCGGTGACTTGAGGGAGAAGTCACTAATCTTTCGAGGAGGATATAATTATAAAAAGTAAATACAATGAAAGAGTGTCTTGATCTTCGATAATGGATATCCTGATAATTGCTCCTCATATACTTTAATCTTTATAGAATTCTTATACCTTTGGGTGAACCGAATTCACAAACTAAACCTAACTTGCTTTTTAGTTGATTTAAGTCTGTTTAATTTTTCTGGTCTAATCCAATTAAATTTGGGCTCGTCAATTATTTCATAAAATACTATATTTCTAGTATTATTTAAAAACAAATTGTGTTGCTAGTATTATTGATTAATACGTGAGTGTCTCATACGAGATAATGCTGGATACGGTAAGATTCGTCGTAAACCTATGATGGTCTCATACGTGTCCTTTCGGCCCCTCACAGTCACGTTTTCCTAACTTGTAGTTATCACAGCTGAAGAGTGAGAACAGTAAAGAAACCCAGCAGTCACCTAGTAGCTTACGATACAAACACAACCTCCACTCCTCACCTTACACGTGTCCCCTAATTGAGCAAACGTTCTCAAAATTCCGGTATAAATATTGGATCTACTTAGCATCTCAGTCCCGATTCTCGGCATCTAATCTTAGATGCCTTCCCGCCAATCTATCCGACGGCCTTCAATCACCCACTCTCTGTCCCCATAAATCACCCATTCTCCTCAGTCCTACCCTCTCAAGCCTCCAGAACTAAACAAAGCCACAGAGTTTTTTTTTTTCTAGAGAGAGAGAGAAGATGAATACTTTGGATTCTCCGCTCGAAGCCCTGGCCTTCAACTACCTGAGCTTTGGGTTGTTCACAGTCGTTAACAATATTTGGACGTGGGTTGCCGTTATAACTGCCGCCCTTAGTTTCTGGCGGATCCGATCTTCAGGCTTATTGAAATCTGACCTACTTGACCGGAACCTAGATGGCGCGTCACCGGCGGCGGTGTTTTCATCGCCATCGTCATCACCAGCTGAAAACATAGCTGAGCCTGCTTCTAGCACTTCAGCATCAGCTTCAGATTTCCCGGCGATGTCAAAGATAACGTCGTTTTGTAGGGTGGAGGGAGATGGACTGACAAAAGGGAAGTATACGGTGTACTACAATGAAGATGATGATGAATTTACAAGTAATGAGGAGGAGGTTGATAACCGTGACGGTGAGGGTGTTGAGGTGGTAGCTAAAGAGTGGTGTGACGGCTGGGATAGAGTTTTGAGAATGAGAAATGGAGACATGGGTTGGTACAGATATCAGGACTTGACGGTGCTGGACGGTAACGTTGTTAGGTTATGGGATGGTTGTACTCGTAGCCTGTAGAGGAGGAATTAATGCCATCACTGCATATAGGTGATGGGGGCTTTGTGGTAGTTTTCAGCTTTTTCTTTTTCTTTTTCTTTTTTTTCGATGTTTCAATTTAATTAGAAGGTACGAATCAGAGCCTTCATACTACAGAAGACTTGAAAGTCCTGAATAATTTATCAGGGTAAGCCTGATATTTTTAAGCTACTTACAAGAGGAAGAGTTCAATTCAAGGACCTCCGATGATTGTTAGCTGTTGTATCAGGGTTATTTTATTGCAGATTTGATAGTCTTCAAATTGTATATATGTGATCTTGAAATACTAGCACTTGTTAATGCAAACACACTCTCTCTCTCTGTCACTCTCACTCTCATAATTCAATCAAACCCTTTTTCTTGTTTGGGATGTTTTAATTTCCTCGATCACCTTTTTTGGTGGTTGCAAAATCATTAACGTATTCGACCTCCCTTTTCAGTTCTTTGTCCCAATTCTATTGATTAGTTCACATCAGAGGGATGATCGATGAAACGTACAGTATGTATTCCCGGCTAATTGCTAGTTCATCCCCCTTGCTAAACAAATGAAACTCATGAAAGGGAGTGGGACAGGAAATAGTGTTCTTTGATTGCACGGAAGAAAGTGGTGAACTTTTAAGTAAACTTTGCCACTCCTTAATCACTAGACCTTTCATTGATAAAGTTGGTTGATGCTTTTCTGCACTGCTTAATTTTTCTGTTCTAAAATTTTCATCAAGGTAGGGGGCTCTTTCTTTTAATTTTCTTCATTAGTTAATGACCAATCTTTTCTAAAATATCCTTAGTGGCATACATAATTCCTACTGCCCATATTTCACCGTGACAAAAATCTTGTTGAGGACCTATAATTATTTAAGACAACGGAATCATATGAATTTACAAGCTTATGGCAACAATACTAGCCCGTGCAGTCCAACACAAAGTAGTGGATAGTTATCTAGTCTTACCCGTAGGAGAAAGTTTGAAGGTTTCAAACAGAAAACGATTGTATAACAAACACCGAAAAATATAATAAATAAATTAGAATTATTAGGAGTTATATGAAATGAAATAGGATGATGAAATGGTACAATGGCTTAAAAAAGTTGTTAAGAGCAATGAAGTCCTTGAATTGATGCGCCAATAGCATAGCATTGATCAAAAAGAAAAGGTAATGTATCAATAATTAATACATTGTCTCAAAATTTCTGCAGCATTAAACATCCAATATAGTGGATTAACAAACCCCAAGGTTATCAAATTTCGTGCCCACCATAAGGAAATGTAAAGTGAAGCATTAAGTCACAATTTTTTAGGTGAATATATATATATATATATATATAAATGGAGGTGTCCCCATAAACCACCTAAGATGGATGAATTTAATACTTCTGTCTTGCAATGTTGTAGGAGTATGTATCTATTTCCCAACTAATTTGATAGTAGTTAATTTCAATTGATATGGGTGGTTGAGAAATCAAACAATGTTGACAAAGGACCGCCAATTGGTTGCTTGTCACTAGACGTACGAATAATGCCCAAGTATTGGCGGCATTAACGTTTCCTCACTCATCTCTCTCCTCTTTACTCCTTTTGTAGTTTGCAAATTGTTGATTAATTCCCAAAGATGGCGTAACAAAATGATGATATCAATAGATGTATGGATGTGTGTGTGTATGTGTGAAGAGAGAGAGAGAGAGAGAGAGAGAGAGATAATAATAATAATAATAATAAGATACACCATAATCTACTATGTGCTTGAAACACATTCCTTCAAGCACACTATGGGATCACTATTAGCATATACTATTCTACGTTATTTCATGCAGGGGCGGCGGTTGGAGTCAATTTAAGGTTTAAAGCGGAAATATTAAATATAAATTTTTTTATTTTTAATATTATTTAAAAAAATAATAATTTATTTTTAATTTTCTATGTGAGAGAGACCCAAAAAAAAGATGTGTTAATGTTATCGAAAAAGAGATTTCAACTATTGTTTTTATTTTTTACCACAGAGAGGGAAAGAGAATGTTTAAATTCAACTTTTGTTTTTGTTTTATTTTTTTTTTTTCGGAGAGAAAGTGGGTGGGAGTAAATATAAGTTGACTTTTGAGTATTTTTTTTTATTTTTTAATTTCTAAGTTTTTAATGTTATAGATTAGATTATAGGCCCAAATTATTGCAATAAAAATTTTGATTGAATTTAATTTTTTTTAAAGTTTTTTGTAGAACTTAAAATTCAATGAATTTAATTTTTTTTTTTTGTGGACTAGTGATGTAGCTAAAATTATAAGACTTTCTAAAAATTTGGATCCTAAAATTCATGTTTTTTTTCATACTGTTGGGCCGACTCTGATTTCATGTCACAATTTGTTGTAGGCTGGACACTAATAAGTTAGAGTGGCAAACATAGTCTGGTTATAAAAATTATGTCCATGTATATGTAACTCTTCCAAAACACTACAACAACAAAAGTATAATTTTGTGAACCGCTCTTCTTAGATCAAGTTACGGAAATCACCTAAATAGCATAGGCCCGATACTCTTCTTGTGCACCACATAACTTAATTGTGGTCAATGATTTTGGTTTGTAGCAAACGAACGAGTCATTGTCTACGTCAGTATCTGCCTGAATCACCACGATTTTGATCCATATCATAACAAAAGAGGTAGATACATCTCCCATGTACACGAGGTAATATTCAGTTTAAGATTCCATATACCTTTTTCCTGCTCAAAATTTATATTCTTCCTTCTTTTTTTTCCGGGCAAAATCTTCTCCTACGTCCTATACTTATATTTTTTTTTTTTAAAGGAAGGAGAAGAGGAATTGAACTCTTATCTTCAAGAAGACAAAACCTTGACAAGATAAAGAATATCATTGAATCAAAAACTCATTGATATACCTAAACACTTTTTTGTTGGCTGGAAAAAAAGATAATTGTATGAAAAATTAGGAAATAATTTCTAAAGCACGTGTTTTGTATCATTTTGACTCTTTTTTTTTCTTTTTTAAAATTTTATGGTTGGTCCTTCACCTTGGCCAATCAAAAATGAAGGTTAAAATCGATTAACATAAGGCATTTTGAACCATCAAGTTCTTACTTTGGTTTTCATTTTTTTAATTTTAACACTATAGTCCGTTAAGATTTCAAAGAAGGCCCCTTAGTGTAGTCACATGAGGCACTTTTGACCACTTTTGTTAGTCAATCTAAATTCTAGTTTTCAATTGAACTAAAATAACACAAGTATAAAATTTTAGGGGATTAAAGTGAAAAAAAAATGAAAGAATGAAGATCAAAAGTAAGAAAAGCTTATAAATTCTTATCAGGTGTAGTTCAGTGATTGACTCTAGTATTTGATAACTCCTCACACCCACTAAAGATTAGTCATTTTTATTCTTTTAGAGACATACTCTAACCCAGTTTAAATTACGATAGTCAACCATTAAACTTAAAGGATTAATTAACCCCAAAAAAAAAAAACACAAAGCTTATACTTGGGTGGTCATAGTTGTGTTAGCCGGTGTGTGCAATTTCGAAAATGCACATGCACAGCTATAAATTGGAAGTGGAAGTAGGTAACCCTGGGAGATATATATGGCCAATAGAACCTGACCTAGTATCGTCATCATCTATGGGTGCAACTATAGTTTTGGGCCTATTATTATATTCAAATTGACCCACAATAATTGCACATCAAAATAAGTCCAATTAAGTGGACAATATTATGAGTGAGGCAGCCATGGAGGATGGCTGCTTCTTCTGTCATGCTGACCGGTAGAAGAGAGTAGTACCTAGACCGCATCATAGAATATGCTTTTTCTTGAGCCTATTTAATAGAGGCCGACTGCTAATGCTGATCCCTTAATGGTATATTTGGTATTGGGGATAAAAAATAAGAAAGGTGAAAAAATAAGAGGGATATATTTTTTATTCTTTGAAAAAAAAAAGAGTTTTTTTTTTTTTCTGGTTTGGTAGGGAGAGACGAAAAAATAATAAGTAAATAATTTTTTATTGTTTTATCTAGCATAAAAAAATTAACAATATATATATATATATAGATAGATAGATAGATAGATAGTCTATTAAATGTCATGAATACTCATGTATTTGTTATAATACCAATGTCAAAAAGCATTCATGGATCCACCACTTTATAATCAAGGGCGGAGCCAAGAATTTAGTTCAGGATCCACTCTTTAATTATGCACTATAATTTTTTTTCTTCTAACCAATCACACTATATAATATATTTATATTTGATATATAAAAAATGTATATTATCAAGGGCAGAGCCATGAATATTAATGTTAGGGGCAAAATATAACTGGTATAAAAAAAAATTAAGCCGAAATTAATACAAAAAAATTCAGTTCAAGAACCAAAAAAAATAATAATCATCACTAAATTATTGTGAATAGTAAATTCAATTTTTATTTAGCTGAAACAAAATCTTAACAAAAAGACACAAAATAGTTTTTTTAATACATTTTTATCTAATTATATATTTTAATAAAATATAAAAAAATTTAAAATCTCTAAAGTTTTGTATATGAATTAAATGTAAATTAATTTTCGTATTTTATTAGGCTATAGACTACTATTACTAAAAAATGGTAAATAAAAATTAAAAATTATTCTTAAAAAGTAACGAACATTATATTAGATAAAGAGAAATATTGTATTTTCGTCAATATACAAATAAAACATTGACTCAATTCAAAACTAAAATATATTTATTTTAGAGGATTAATGATTCACTAATTTATTAAAAAAAAAAGACTAGAACCATTATTAAAATTTTCAAAAATTTAGGAGATAAATATAATGTATAAAATAATTTTATAGGTTGGTGTAAGGAAGGACAAAAAAAACTCAAGGAACTGAGTTTCTCGTGTGTTGAGTTTTTCTCTGTTTCTTCTCTTTTTCTTGTGACTGGCCAGTGGGCAGTGGGCAACTGAAAATGAGTGATACAAAGAGGGAAACAAAATGAAAGATAAAATAAGTTTTAGTCAAGTGAATCAAAAGTTTTGTTTTTTAACGATGGTAGGCCAAAAATTTTGTTTTTAATGTTGGGTTAAAAATTTTGTTTTTTTAATAGGTTTGGCTGCATTGTAATAGGTCAAATATTTAATTTTTTAAAAAGTTTTGATAGTAATAGTGAGTTCAATTTTTTTTGTTTTAAATGGACTTAATTTTTTAATTATTTTAAATAAATAATGTGGGTCTAATATAAATGAGAGAGACACACATAATATATATATGTATAAATATATAATACATATATCTAAATAATAAAAAAGAAAAAAAAATTGAGGGGCCTCTGCCTATGTTTATATCACTTTGAAAAATGGAATGATATGCAGGCCACTTTTGTTTCTTCTGATCCACAGTTAATCAATAAGAGCATGACAGTAAATTTACTAAATGTAAACAACAGCCTTCAGATTTCCTTTCACTTTCCTCTCGAATTGGAGCGGATAAAAAATGGGGGTCTCCGGATTCACCGTCCATCATTTGTTTTGTCTTTCCTAACCAAACAAAGAAAAACACAATTTTTGATCCATCCGTTTTCTTTTGTACCAAACAAAGGTTAATGTTGTTGAAAAAAAATCAGTGGTCAATCACTCGTCTTAATGTAAGCCCCGTTTTTTTTGTTGGCAAGAACATCGTCAAATGATTTCTTTTCAACCAAAGGACGAGATACAAATTCATAAGCCCCTGACTTTGGGTTGGGTCCACTATTTGAATTATTTATATTGATTTTATCCACCCCGTGACAATCGTAAATCAAATCATGTCTGTTATAAATTATTTTTTTTTTAAAAAAAGGTCACTTTTTTTCCATGTTGCTAAGCCCAGTTTACAATCGCCTACCAAGCCATTGGGTTGAAATTTATCTGTTAACTAGGGTAATTTTTAATATAAAAGAGATATTGATAATCATTGAATGAATTTATTTAAAATTATTGAATAAATTTATTATATTTTATGTTACAGACAATAACATAAACTAGAGCAGTGCAGTCGGCAGCAGGGCAAATCAAATTGTTGGTCTCTAAATACTCCTGTTGTCCCTGTCTCTCGCGGGACCTTGCTTGTAGTTCACTAGTTGGCCACACAACCCTGAATTATTTCTTATGAGGTTAGGACGTGTTAACTTCAAATTCAAGTCCACAGAAAGAAGCATCTTTTTTCAACCAATTAACACGTACCATATATATATAATGATCGAATAGATAGTGGAATTCTAGGATGTTATTCACATCTTATAATTACACCTCCACAACAATCCTACTGATTACTCTCTCTCATTGCCAGTACAAGATACATGATTGCACCTGGGTTTGTCCTATCAGACCACCTTTGTTTGTCTTACCCTCGACAACGAATGGTGAAAATGGTCAGAAAGCAAGGTGCTGCTGTGAGGTGTCCAGCTTCGGCCCAAAACCTTATTGGCTACCTCCTGTCCACATGGCCTTTCGACCTCACAATCAATGAACTTTTTCTCTCGTACATATGGCTCTTAGGTTAGGATGTCCAGATCCACTTTTTTTTTTTTTGTTTTTCATCTTCACCGAAAGCTACCAAGATATATATAGGGCCAAAGGTCAGGGTAACGTACTATGTACATCACACTTGGTGTTGGACCCAAACTTTGAAATCAGATTTGAATTGAGATTACACGAACTCCGATCCCTAACTCTAGATTTAACTATATCATTACACTTTAGATTATTATCACTTTATTATTCTTTGGAAAACGAAATCATGTAAATGGTCTGCTGCGGTGATCAATGCATGTCTAACCCAAACAAGTATACATTTTTTCTAAGTTTGTAACATATAAGTTGTATAAATATGTTATCAATACTCCTTAGATTACCACGTATTTAAGCACTCCGATAAAATTTTACAGATAAACACAACCGTATCGATGAATCCAATAACTATAGTCTGTGAAGCACCTGAAGGGTCCGTCCGTACATCGTACATTCCCCGCCCCAGGAAGCTTAGGGGCACCGGCCTTGAGAAAATGAGATGATAGATAGGTGATGCTCATTAACAGATGACAGCAAACTCTTTGAAATGTACAGTTGGGTAGACAGAAATTTTAAAAAGGCAATACAAAACAGAAAGGGAATGCCCCGGATTAAGAATCCCATGACATTTGGTAATTTTATTGGAAACATCGAAATCTTTAAGATCCATGCATTTCTTCCAATTACATTTGAATTTAATTGTTTAGACTCTTACATTCACAAAACTATAGTTTTATAAAAGTTTTGTTAATTTTAGTTAACAACTTTTGTCTTGGAAGTCAAAATCGAATTTCGGTTTCATTCTAGACTAACATGTTTTTTTTCTTTAGAAGACTACCATATTTTTCATTTCACATGATTTTGTCATTTTGGTAATTAATTGGTGTATACGTGTGTTGCATGTGAATTATTTTTAACGATATAGTGTTGTGATATGATCTATAAATTTGCACTTAAATTGTGAATACTTAAACTCAACAAAACATTTTGATGGGTGCGGTGCATAAACAATTTTTCTCTGTCACCTGACCTATTAAAGATTAAAATAAGCCAAAAAATCTTTTTCACTTTGTTAGTGCATTTATTTGTTGAAAATCACTGACTATCACCACCCATTTATTATGTATGAGCAAATGACTCAGATTATATATAAGTTAATTTCTTTGATTAAATCTCCTGAGTTGCAAGTGACTATGTAGAGTTAGGGTATCTCTCTAGGTTCTCTATTTCCATCTAATTCTATATTAAAGGGAGTCGGTCGTTAAAATTTATTCTCCAATAAACTCTTTATTTAGACTCTCTAAAATACAGAGTTTAATTTGACTCTCTACTATATTTTTTTTTTAACAGAAAATGATATATTGTCTTTTCATCCAAGACATTTAGGATAAGGGTGGGGCTATTCTCACCCCAGAAAGTTCGATTTTCACCCTATTTAATTTTTTTTTATCAAATTATTAAGTCCACTCTTTCTATACTCACCTCATTAATAACTAAGCTGTGAGATCCCAAATTTTTAGAAGTAATTTAAGTGTAAAATATTATAAGTTTTGATGTGAAAGTATAAGGAATAGTTAAGTTTTGTGGTTAATATGTATAATAAGTGAAATAAAGAGGAGTAAAGTATAAATATCTTATAATTCTTTGGTCTTAACCCACGTGAAGATTTTGATAAAAAAAAAAAAGGGAGACAAGGCAAAGAAAGAGAGAGAAAAAATAAAAAAAAAATGGGATTTCAGCTAGCATTGAATATATTATAGAAAAAGTTGTGAAAGATTTTTTTAACACTTGCCAATTAATTTGGCAGAAGACATCTTACCTTCCTAGCATATAAAAATTGCCAAAAATAAAAGAAAGTAGAGGAGGTCTTGAAAGATAAATCAAGAGACAGACAGGGAGTTGTCTGACAGAAACAAAGAAGAGGAAAATGGGAAGTAGAGGGCTACCCAAAAATAAGAAGAATGAAACAGAAATCAGAGTTATCGAATTCAAATAATGATTCTGAGGTACAGGATGGTATACAATATGCTCTCTTTAAATCTCTTTGCAAAGAGTATTTCTTTGATTACCCTTTGATTTGTATTCCAACTTGTGCTATCATTATTTTGAAATTTTGATTGAATATCGTTGAATATTTTAATCTCATCGTGTTCTGCGGATATTGAGACAGGATCGTGACAGTCAATAGCCGGTGCATCGCCAACCAAGACACCCGTGGAATCGGGTTGAGGAGAGATGATTGGTGAGGTGTCACATCGATTTTAAGATTCTGCATGACGTTTGATATGCAAATATGTTATTTGTATCTGTTGATTGAGATACTTTATGATACTCGATTATTTGTTATTCAATGTCCTTTAGCATATTTTTTCTCGTCATATTGTATACTTCCCCGCTTTATTTAATATTTTCAGGTTGATTTTAGAGAAAAGATCAGAACAAGATAATCAGAATATTAAAGACGAGGAGATGTCGATGGAATTGATGTTTTAATCCTATTAAGAGATTTATTTATATTGATAGATTTATTTGTATTGGGAGATAATTTTGATAAATACAATTTTATTAGGACAACTAGTGCTCTATTATTTTTATTTCTGTGTTTTTATATCAATTAACGTTTCCGAAAAGATGGAAAAAAAATCGAGACGTTGCATAAGCACACCATATGCTATATACACTCCTTTAATAAGTAAACTTATTTTATATTTTATTATATTATGGTTTCATTATCTATCTCATCTTATACACTCACAAAAACACTTTTCAATATGAATTTTGCTAATGAGATACATGTTAGTATTACTTCTCAATTTAATTTTATGTTTGTTATATGGATTTTTATTATTTTTGGTATGTTTTGATATCTCAATCATATTTAATAATTTTTTATGTAGAATTTATATATGTATATATATGTATGCGTTCTGCATTCTACTAGTTATTTTTTTCTTGTTCGATTTTGTTTTTGTGCTTGATATTTTTTTTTTCATATTCGTTTTTGTGTCTTATAATTTTTCTTGTTTCTTTAATCTTTTCTTAATTTTTTTTCCTTCTTATTTTGGTTTGCTTCTTTCTTTCTATTTTTTTTTCTTGTTTTGTTTTTTTCTTTGTTCTTGTTTTGGCATGCTTGCTTTTTTTATTTGTTTCATTTTTGGTTGTCTTTTTTTCTTGTTTCAGTTTTGCTTGATTTTTTTTTCTTATTTCGTAAATATATTTATACATTCAAACTAATTGTCTTCTTTTACGATGATTTTTTTCATTAAAGAGATGTAGATAGAATGAGTGAATTTAACTATTAATAGAGTGTATGTAATATGTGTTAGACTTAGTTATTAATAAGGTGGGTATAAAAATTGTAAACTTAATAGTTTGATGTTGAGAAATTAAACGAGTGAGAATGAAATTTTTGGGGTGGCACCCTTAGCATAAATGTATCTCATTTAAAATAATAGATGAAAAATAAGAGGAAACTTAAATTTATTGCCCAAAAGGAAAAAATATAAAATAAAAAAATAATAAGAATAGATAATCATATTAGAATAATTTGTAAAAATTCGCTCTATACTGCAATTTTTTTATTAAAAATGTTGTCTAAAGTAAAAAATACTGTTAAAGATGCACCTACATATCTTGTTACGTGTATATTTCAATTAATAATAAAGTGTTATATGTAAAGGCTACAACCACCCAAACTTTTATATACCCGTAAAAGTGTACATTTATAGTACACTCACAAGTCACAGCTAGCTGTTGACAGTTCCCGAGATTTACATAAAAACCGTCAAAAATGTGGAGAGGGGAGGTGGTACAATACGGCTAGGACTACTAAAATTCGATACGATACGATTAATTGATACGAATTGACACAAATTAAACGTATTTTGGTGAGATGTTAATGAGTTTGGGAGATAAACGGGTTAACACGCCAAACACGTTTAATAAACGGGTCGTATTCAGGTAAAACCTGTCAAATGGTTTATCACACACGTTTACCCGTTTAAATAAAATTAATATAATAATAAATTAATAATTATTTTAAAAAATTAACAAAAAAAAAATCAATAAAAAAAAAATTTAAAATAGTAGTTCAAAAATAAATGAAAAGAGTTGGAAAGCACTTCAAAAGCAAAGACAAATAAATATCTTTTGTTTTTGTCCCACATTGAAAAATGAGGGGAGATGGGGAGGGTTGAGTTGCCTATAAAAAACAATGACCTCTTTTTTTTATTTTTAAAGTCTTCAAGTCTTATTTTTCAAAGACAAATGAGAGGAGTTGTAGAGCACTTGAAAAACAAAAGCAAACTAATGTCTTTTGTTTTTGTCCCACATTGAAAAATGAGGGGAGATGGGGAAGGTGAGTTGCCTATAAAAGGCAATAGCCTCTTACTTTTTTTTTTTAAAGCCTTCAAATCTTATTTTTATGAGATTTAATTTAAAATTCCTCTTTTTTGAGGTAAGTGTAATTAGTAGTAAAAAAAAATTAGAGTGTTAAAATTTGTTGATATAATTTTTTTAAAATTAAACGGGTTAAATGAGTCGTAGTGTTACCCATTTATTAAACGGATCGTGTTCGTGTTGAGATTTTTTACATGTTTATTAAACGTGTCGTGTATGAGTTTATATGTTTTTCACTCGTCACCCGTTTAACCCGACACATAACCGTTTAACCCGACACGATTGACACCCCTAACTACACCTGTATATATTCATTAGGGAGTCGTTTAGATGTGCTCTATTAATATCTCTTTGCAGGAATGTGGACTTCTGGTGGGCTTGGGCCCATTCTCTCTCTCTCTTCCTCTATCTTACAACCGGGATATAGTGTTTTATCATATCTAGGGTGTTAATCGAAGTGAACTATTTGGGATTGATTCGAATAAAATTTGGCTTGAACTCGACTCTTATTCTAAATGAATTGAACTTGAACAATATTTTAAACTCGTTTGAAAAAACAAATTTAAGAGCCTCAGATCAAGCTCGCAAACTTCAGCTCGTTTATAAGTAAAATAGTCAAATTACTCAGACTTGACTTGTGTTTGCTCTGGGCTTGGACTCAACTCAGGTTTTAAACAAATCGAATTTAAACAATTTTTTAAACTCATTTAAAAAATAAAACTAGACTCTTAACAAGCCAAACTAATCATGTCACCCCATTCATACCTATATGGTTGTTCTTCCTACTTGATAGTAGTTATGCTATTTAAACCTCATTAATTATATATATATAAATAAATAAAAAAGTCTTGCAACTTTCATTATTTCTTTTGTTGTATTTTAGGGGTCTCATTTTTATTAATTTCACATGATTATAATTTGTTTTTTTGATAATTAAAAAAAAAAGTGTTTAGAGACTCTCACTAATAAGATTACAAGGCACCTAAATTCGCTTGTTACTTTTTTCTCAGGAACGAATCTAATTAAATTTATATAACAATCAATCACCTATTTTTAATATGAATTTCTAAATTCAAATCTCCAACCTTAAAATAAAAATTTATATGAGTACCCTACTCGACCACCTTCCTCAACCACACGATTATACTTGACAAATGAATATAAAAGAAATTCACACATTAACTGTGGCACTAAATTACAGCACAATAATTAACAGAAAAAGGCCAGTAAATTTAGGTGTAGTAGTTATGATAATAATGATAGGCAAGTACCCACCTGCCACTACTGCTGCTAATTGCAACAATTCGCAGCGGTGCATTTACTTCCCTTTACTTTTGTCATCCCGTTCTTCCCAATAATGCCATCACATCCATAACCAAATTTCAATGCCAAAAAAGTAACAAAAAAAAAAATAAAAAAAACTGTCACATTGCATCTAATTTATTATATCTTTAAAAATACTCTTTTTATTTTTTAAATTTTCAATGACATCCCCACAAATGTGTGTTATGTGATGGTGATAACGAAAATATATTTTTTTAACCTTTTACCTTTCTTCAATTTAAAAAAATTAATATTTTGTTAATTTTTTTTCATCAAATAAGCAAAAATTAACTAACAAACTAAATATATATTATACATAAATTTATTAGTTCATTTATAAATTCGTATCGAATAGTTAACTCCGACCTAACTCATTTAACAAGTCTCAATGCATCACACAAGTTATCACTTGTTCATTACCTCGTATGTTTAATTAATCTAACAAGTAAATATTATGTCTATTAATTTTAATTAGTTCAAATTTTAATAAGTAAAAAAATATAAATTTTAATCGACTCAAATTAAATTTTAATCAATGCTAGTAAGTCAGAATTGAGCTCAAATCAACTCAAATTTTAATGCGTAAAAATAAAATTTTAATAGGCTCAAAATTTAATACGTAAAAAATAAATTTTAATTAACTCAATTTTTAATGTATAAAAAAATAAATTTTAATCGACTCAAATTTTAATATATAGAAAAATAAATTTGAATCATCTCAAATTTTATGTAAAAAAACTATTTAAGGTTTATGTAAGAGTAATTTTGATATTTTAATAAATTTTTTTATTAAAAATGGTGGTTTAATGAAAGAGGGTGTCAGTGATGTTTAAATATAAATTAAAATTTGTGTTAATAAAAATTCAGAAAAATAGATAAGATGTCTTTAAAAATATAATAAATTAGAAAGAATAAGACTGATATTATTTTGAAGAAAAAGAACCAAACCCTTCTGTCTCATTCTCATATCTAAGGGGCACTAACGTTATTATATCTCAATCTCAAGACCATGCTGGTGTTACAGTTTCTTATACAACTCACCCACCCCTATATTAACAACAAACGTTCCTCTCTCTCTCTCTCCCCATCTCTATCTCTGTCTCGAATCACAAAACATACAGACATCCAGGCCAGGCCACCACTGAAACTAGTGACCGGCCAGTGAGAAATGAACATGTCCGTCCCTTTCTCTCTCCTCTTCACCCTTATCATTCTCTTCCTTTCAGTACTGATCTCCTCCACCTCCGCAAAAAAACCCGGCGATGCATCTCAAGATCTCGTCCGCTCATCATGCGTACATGCAAGTTACCCTAACATTTGCCTCAGATCCCTCTCCTCCTATTCCGGCCCTGCTAACACCCCAGGAGAAGTAGCCCAAGCTGCTGTAAAAGTGAGCCTCTCTCGGGCCCGAAAGGCCTCGAACTACCTCGCAAATCTACGAAGCCAAAGCAAGAGAGAACAAGGAGCTTTTCATGACTGTGTGGAACAGATGGGTGATTCTGTGGATGAGCTGAGCAAGACTTTGTCTGAGCTCAAGCACCTTCGCAGTGGGAGTTTCCGGTGGCAAATGAGCAATGCTGAGACGTGGGTGAGCGCGGCCTTGACCAACGAAGACACTTGCCTAGATGGGTTCAAGGAGGTCACTGGCAAGGTCAGGTCTGATGTCAAACGTAAGGTGACAAATCTGGCTAGAGTTACCAGTAATGCTCTCTATCTTATAAATCGTCTTGATCAGTCTCGTCAGAA
Organism: Ilex paraguariensis; assembly: GCA_963454935.2. Classification (NCBI taxonomy): domain Eukaryota; kingdom Viridiplantae; phylum Streptophyta; class Magnoliopsida; order Aquifoliales; family Aquifoliaceae; genus Ilex; species Ilex paraguariensis. The sequence continues at coordinate 361,179 of CAUOFW020003325.1, read as the reverse complement.
GACTCCTTGAAAATCAATGGTGGTGATTGTGTTACCATTTATCTATTGACGTGTGCCGTGTATTTGTTCTTCTCTCTCTCTCTCTCTCTCTCTCTCACATAGTCTTACCAGTTACCACTTATTGGACAAATATAATGTCTCACGTTATGATGTTTTATTTTGGTTAGAGGAAAAGGGCAATGTCATAGCATTGCTGATCTTCCTAGTTAAACGAAACAATATTCTTATAAAATTTAATTGGATGTAATTATTAAATTAGTGTTATAAACACTTAATTAAATGATTTAATTCAATACAATTATTAGTTTCTAATGATATCAAAAATTAGCCAAGGTTGAGTTCGGATCTCTCAGCTTATGATCATCAGATCGGGGTGTGCAGTTTAGGAATAATCACCGACGTGACTCTTATGCACATAGTGATATTGACAACTCACACCTTCTAAAAAGTCATGTAATGCTTAAGAAATATAATCTCTAAAGACCATATATTTTGGCATATGGGTCATAACATCTCCAAGGATATCACATTTATTAAGGATCGCATTGATTATAGGAGGATCACAAAAATCATGCAAGGTAATCAAGCAAGACAACTGTATATAATAAATAGAGATCAAATCCCTCACATTACAATGAAAAAACTATCTATGCTATTTGAAGGGGTCGATAAATTCTAATCACCATCTGACAATTAGACTTGGACACGTGGCAGGTTGCACGTGTTGAAAAGAGTTATTTAGAATGACTTTACTTTGACCGAGCAAGTAACTAGGCTATTCGGGCCGAGCTAAAGTTGGTCCAACCGTGCAAAGGGCAAGATCCGATCGAACAGATAGCTAGGCTATTCCAATCGAGCTAAAATTGGTCTGACCAAGCAAATAGCTAGGTTATCCTGACCGAGCAGAGGATAAGATCCGACGAAACAATTACCCGAAAAGTTAGAGACGGTGCTAGCTGACCAATAAGGAAACTGTCTAAATCATGGAGACGCATAATTAACATGTGACCTAAATCAACTAATAAGAAAGGAAACCCTACAAGGGTCAAACATGAATTAATGAATGAATGATTGAACTTTAGGTGTGACATCATATTCTAACGAGGATGGTAGTCCTAAATAATTGAGACAAGCTCCCTATAAATACTAGTAAAGCTTAAAATCTAAGGTACGCACACTTTGTCTAACCAAATTGAATACACTTTCTCGTGTCATTATTGATTTAAGTATCGGAGTGCCTCTAGCCAGTATTCTACCAATCTATGACAGTTTGTTTGTTTTGCAAGTTAAAGGCGACCTCGAGTACTCATCCCAAACGAATCTCTTTATTTTGATAGGTGCGAATTTTTCCCCTACAATTGGCACCATTTGTGGGAAATGGCAATGATGAGTACTTGCAAATTAGTTATCATGACAACGAAAAAGTGTAACAAATTGGTGGTTTTGGTATTGGACCAAGTGTTCACAAGCCGCATAAGAAATCAGTCGAGTATGGCTCTCTCGTCGAGTGAGTCAATACCGCCAAGATGCCATGATCGAAATCTATTGTTTAATAGACATCTATGGATATAAAGGGAAAGTTGGATCTCTTTCATACAAAGTCCTACACAGCAGCCCCATGGTATGAAAATCCTTTGACTTTGTTTTTTACATTTGGCATGCTCGTAATCTGAGTATATTGCTATATAATGTTTTGGAAATAAATTGATTATTATGATATCTGATTTATCCCGTTATACTATTTTATGTTTATGAGGTAACTCGATTATTAATGTCGTAACTAATGACACATGGTATCTTTGAGATGATTCAATTTTTACGATGACTATGTGACCAATCTTGATCCAAAATAAAAAAAAAAAAAAAGATTTCATGGAGTTGCCGAATGAGAAAGAGATCCAAGAGTATCAGAACTCAATAAGACAAAAAGATCTAGGAGGATCATTTACTTGATACTGGAAAGAAACCCGAGAGGGTCAATTGCTTGATGTTGGACTTCAAAGGACAACAAATATGAATTAAATGATATGCATTTGAAACAAATTAGAGTGTACCACTCAATTTCAAATAGGAAGGATCTACACGAGTAGAGATTAAGCCTCTAAGAAAATTAGCAAGGTCTAAGAATTTAGCTACACATGATCTCAATGGTAGCTATCATCAACTTTTTTTTGGAAAGCTTGTGATGATCTTCGCATACTAAGACAAAAGTATCTGTCTTGGGCGTAGGGTGCCACTATGCTGGGTGAATATTGGAGTGAGATCCAGCCTCATCAAGTGGATTCTCGTTCACACTAGTACAAATCTTTGGAGATCACTTCTTGTGTGATCATTCAGCATTTTTGAATAAATTATCTCATGGATCCAAGAGTCCCAGAGTTTTTCCTTAGGCCACCGTGACTGCTACAACATAAAGAATGCTTAGAAAGCATTGGTTTGGTCAATCCATGTGCCTCCTCAAGGCAAATCCTATGCAAACCACCTTGTGAAACATGCCTTGTGAGTAAGAATTTCACTAGAGGGATGTATTTATGACAAATTACATCTGATTATTATGTAAGATCTGAATAGAGAGATACCCAATATATTTAGTTTAAGAATTCAATGACTGAAAAATAGTTTAGCTTAAAGGGGCTAAAATACGAAATAAGAGGAATCAAAGTGTACCACTTGATTCCTAATGGGCAACACCTACACGTATGAAGATCAACTCTTTATAAACACCTACGAAAACCAGGAATTTAGATATGAGATGCATCATGGAAGACTAAGGGGCAAGATTATTTACTACTATGAATTGCTATTCATGGACGAATGTTTTGCATACAAGAGGTCTTCTTCATCCATGCCTCATGTGAGTAAAACGTCTTGACGGATGGTGCTCACATGTTATTCAATATACTTTGAGATGGAAGCAAGAAAGAGATAGGTATTAATTGTCTAGGCCCACTAGACTTGCGCCTTGGACAAATATTCATGCTCAGTCGGATGGCAAATTCAACATTCTAGATGTAATTTGATATTTTTATGAGGACTTGACCCCCAATACATGTTTGCAAATCCCCACCATACAAGTACAAGAATGACTCAGGTACAAGTTATGCTCGTGATTCCTTCAGTTATACATGATGATACCTTGTAGTTTCTTATGGGACAATATCTGCCACCCACAGAAAATCATCATTATTCTTCATTGCATGTGATATTTGCTTTTGGTAAGGATTTTTCTTGTATTGCAATGACCGGCTAGAGCATAGTTTATCCGTTAATATTGGAGACCATTTTAGACAAAGCAAAGCAAGTGAGAACTTCAGTGGGATATAGGCAATCCCAGTTACATCAGCAACATGGAGCTATCGCCATTAACAGTGGACAACATAAGTACAAACCGAATGAAGGGGTTTGCATCATCATGATCAGAATGCCACAATCAGCATCCGCAAGGAACAGTGCAGCCATTACACATTCTAAATCACATGGTGGAAGTCATCAATATCCAAAAGCTCAGACAATGTTACTATCTCATGATGCCCATGTACAAATTATATTAGATGGCAATTCAACCAAACGAGGTGGTTGGCAAAAATTAAATTTTGCTGGGAACATTCAACCCCACCTAGAGTCGACCAGAACATCTATGTCCCTGAATTAACTGTGCCAATCAAAGTCACATAAAAAACTAACTTTACGTCCTCGGTACTAATCTGAGCAAGGATCCCAAAGAACGACAAATCCTCTGTCAAAGCCCGAACACAACAACTGTGATGATCACATACCACCCTAGACATGGTCCCAACCACATAGTGGTGGTAAATCAAAGTCTTGAATAACATTGTTGAATTAAGGCATCTTTGGATTTTTCTGATTATTGGTCGGGCTGAGCTGGAAGTCATTTCGTGCTCTAGGATGATCATGACAAGATGGATGACTCTACGATCAACCATAACACGAGGATTGGCTTATAAGAAAGCTTTGGAAGTCAATCAGTAGTTAGCGGGATCATACATGATCAACATTTCTTTGAAGCAAAAACAAGCATAAATGGATGAGTTTTGTCACACCTTGAAGTTTATGCCAAGTTTTGGCTTCATAAAGACTTGAAAACGATTTTTCAATACCTCCTTGCATTGACAATTGTCGTAAATTGCAGGCATAAATTGCACACTGGGATGAGAGCAAAATAGTTTTCTAGAGTGCCTCTAGATAGACAAGAATATGGCATAGCAGTATGGCCCAAACCGTCGAACTGTTGAAGTAAACCAATTAGAGACATTCCCTAGATCGAACAGGATGATATTGCTAGATACAACCAACTATCTCATAGGCCGAGCAATCAATGCCTAGCCAAAATATTTTAGCACAAGCTGCGAGGCGGGAGAAATGACGACTAAAGGGCTGATCCTCTTTAAGCAATCTCTCACACATAGTAGCAAGTAGAGTCTCTTCAGAACTCCACACGTAAATGTGCTTTCTTCATATTGCCCTAATGGAGGAATGATCAGTCTAAATCAAAATTCGATCAAGATGGAATTATTCTGAAAAAGCAAAATTGGGGCCACAATTCTCTTAACAAGTTGTGCCTTCAGGCATTTCACTAGTAATGCGCTTATCATGGTCACCTTTTCTTGCATTGGGTTTTTTGCACCGAGTGTCCTACTTATCCTTATGACCTGCAAGAAGTTATCCAAGCCAAGTATAAGGTTCCATCGACTACAAATAAGATCTAAATGGAGTATGCTAAGTATACTGCATCAAGCTTAAGAGTTAAGTCGTGCCAAACTCAAATTCCAGCAACAAAAATCAACCATTATTCGAATGAACAAAGCAGGAACACTGAGAGATGGACGATCTATCACATGGAGTTCCAAGGAAAAGAATCTACTATCAGAATCCACCCATTCACCTATTATGGAGAGACTGTCAATCATTTTAGTGATCATCAACTAGTTCCAGATTTCCATGAATGTCGACATCATCCAATCAATTCGAAATGATGAGGAGCATAGAAGACCGAGCAGCTACTAGTTCCACTCGCTCTATGTCGTTATAACAACAACGACCATTTGATGCCAACAAACATCTACTTAAGCAGAGCACAAATCATCCACTACAGTTCATCTTTTTGATTTATTAACCTGAATTGGTAGTTATAAAGGACCTTCAATTCGCAAAAAAGAAATGATTGGTATCTCATGGCACAAATCGTACAACGCTTTGAAACTCTCTTATGAAGCCCATGAAGAGCACAACTATCAACCCGGGTCATTGAGCCCTAACATGACATACGAATGTGTGATTTCATTTTGGCCTACCTCCTCAAACTTCAAATAAGGAGGAGTACCTCATATGGAGCTAGATAAATTAATGCAAAATGGAACACCATTATCAATCATGATGCTCAGTGTCACCACATCATCAGGAATGGTCCCAGTTGTTAGAGGTTTGACCTTAGTTTGCAAATTGACCGCTATGGGGCAAGGTTACGTGGGCCAAGCAAAAACCAACCTTCACAGATTATTTCTTGCTCTAACCAAAGTTCTAACCAAGCAATGGAAGATTATATACAGAACACGTGTAGAGCCAAAATGAGCCTTAGGAGGCAGCTTGAAAAATCCTTGACGAAAGGAAAAGATCCAAAAGGATAACAAAATCCATGGTATTTCATCACACACAAATCACAGCTAGACATTTAAAAGTCAGACTTGCATGTGTCTCCGCAACATAGTTAGCCAAGGTCGAGGAAGATGCGGGTCGTATCGAGCTCACCTTCCCTCAAGTTGATACGTTAATTGATAAAAATTACAAGTGTAATTAAGAACCACCGATTGAGATAATCTAGTTAGACCAAAGAGGTCAAGCAAATGAAAGAAGAGCTTGAGAAGTCCAATCTCTTAAAGAAGAAAAATGGACACTCCTAGTAGCAAACATTGATGTGGAGGCAAGGCTTGGGTGGCATGACCCAGACCAAACAAAACGATATAAACTGAAATAAGAATTGACATCGTTTTATAAATGATATGCCTGAGCTCTTGAGTTGGGATGACTAATGCTATAGCACTTCAGGGGAGTACCTCCCATATGTAGACATGATTGATCTTTCGATCTATGCCTTTAGCGGAGTACCTCCCGTGAGTAAATTAGGTTAAGCTCAGAGCTAATCTTTTTGCAGAGTACCTGCCACATGAAAGATGTCTAACAACAGAGTACCTCCGCGAGTAAGCTTAGAGTTGATCTTAGCAACCAACCCTAAGATGGTTGAGCTTCAAGGCTAATCTTTTTGTAGAGTACCTACCATGTGAAAGATGCCTAGCAGTAGAGTACCTCCTGTGAATGAATAAGATTGAGCTTCAGAGCTAATCCTTCTTTAGAGTACCTACCATAGGAAAGACCTGAGAAGGCTCGAGCATAAGATAACCTGCTGCTAAGGCAAGGAGGAAAAAATCTTGACAGAGGCAATGACCTAGCTCAGGTGCAGCCATCCGATCAAAATTAGGCCCACGGCTAGGCACGATGGTGTAAGCCAAACGGATAAAGTTTGAAGATCGATTAAATCGACGGATTGGTGTAAGGGTCACAATAAGTGACCAAGAACTAATGCCCGAACCCTTCAAAAAAACAGGTCCTCTTGGCTAGGGGAAGGGTGCCATGGTTGAAATTTTTAAGTATTGAACTCCCAAGCTGTAGAGATCTGAAAAAGTGAGGATAGATTTTTTAGTTTTATCGGTAGGGCATTAAATATGTATCATTTAGGCATAAATTATATTTAGGAGAATAATTTGAGTATGTCATCGAAGAGAAACATGCTTAGAATGTTAAAATACACATATTGTACGAATTTGAGCCTAAATAAAAATAGTTTCAAAAATTAGACAAAAATAGTATCTCGGGAGACCTAGGTGGGACCGGCCAAAGCCGGCCACTAGCGACAATCTATATTTTTAAAAAATTTTATTTAAAATAATTTTAAGAACTTTGGTTAAAATAAAATGTCGAATTGAGGCATTTCGAGACGAGTTATAGTGTAACGAGGTCCCGAATTCATCAAGGACAAAAGGGTCATTTTACACCTTTGACCTTCCACTATAAATACAACCCCCTTAGTGTAAAAATATCAATTTTGGGCTGGAAAAGGTCAATACACGTTTTTTGAGAAAAAATAAAGAAAAATCCTAAGTTCTTCAAGCTTCAAGCCATCAAAACTCATTAGGAGGCCAAGATTCTTGCAAATCTTCCTTTTAAGAAGTTGTTCCTCTCAACAAGGGCTATATTCTCACATATCAGTTCGACTATAAAGCAAACACAACTATCTTGGTTTGAGAAAAATCATTTTAGGTATGATATTTTGCTAAGTTAGAAATAGATCTAAGTTTTCTTGTCTTCCTATGTGTTGATTGAATGATTTAGGTGTTTACTTGATGTTAGAAAATTATTTAGTTGGTAGTTGCTTTGAAAACTTAGAATTTGTGGTTTGAGTACTTTTGTGTTTTTTTGAATTTCTTGACAATTTGTTGTTATGGTAAATGTGTATATTGCTTATGTGTTAGATTATTATATTCTAGCTTATGTTCATGTAGAGAAACTCTTATGGTTTGAGAGTTATGATTTATTACATGAGTTGATAGTTTGTGTATTTATAGTTTCTTTGAAAAATTGTGAAAGTAGTGAATATGAAGTATGATCATATGTTTAATTCATTGAATAGTGTTTTACATTCATATAGATAAGGTATTTGATGAAATGTTTAATAGAATTCACATTAAGAAAAATCAAGGTATCTTGGCATACATGAATTCTTGGAACATAGTGTGGGTTGAGCATTTGGTGCTATGCATTATGAGGGTGTAGATCCTGTGGTAAAAAACTCAAAATTTGGCCAATGACAGTATTCACGGGCTAACGGGGATGGACCGTAAAGCAAGATATGGGTGGCATAGAATTGCATAAGTGTGTCATGCATATTGACATTGCATAGCGTTGAGGGATTACGAGATTGTAGCTTTTAAAAATGTACACTTGCACATGTCATGCCTTAAATTTGTTCCTAGCATTAGCACTTTGTCATACCAGAAGTTGAGCTGACCCATTCGTGGGATATCATATTACAGATGAGGCTCCCGATACTTGAGACTTGAGGGAGTCTTAAAAGAAGGAGGGAAAACAGACTTGAATAGATATCTGGCCTTTGGGCATATTTTGTATGTAAGGGCATAAGTCCAAATGATTTGTATTTCAATTTAGAAAAGTAATGGATTATAGACTTTGAATCATTTTAAAGTGTAAGGGTGTAAACCCAATTGATATGTAAGATATTTTTATGTAATGAGTCTCATATGTGCATATTGGGACAATTAGATGTGTATGTTGAGAACAAGAGATATATGTTTAATTTACATGGATTGTGACCACCGAGTGAGGGTGAGTTGTGATATAATAATACATATGAAATATTATGAATATTAGGTGAAAAAAAGGCTTGAAAACAAAGGAGGTTATGTCAAAATTTTATGAAAAATTAAAAGACTTGTTAAGTGTGTAAAACCCCTTTTAAATAGGTGGGAAGGATGTCAAAAGGAAGGGTTTAGAAACCTTGAAGAAATAGGCTAAAAATGGAAGAAAAATGGCTTGAAATACTTTGGAAAAACATAGGAAGTGAATGACAAATCAATTTATCCAACCTAATGACCTTTCATTTACTTTTCTTCTTCCTTTTCACTCACTCCCCAGATTTATGGAAATTTTAGGGGTGACACGAGCTTTTCACTGAGGTAAGACCTCTTTGCTAGGGGAAAGTGACACAAAAAAGTGTCTTGTCATAAGGAATAATACAAGGCAATTAATGAGAAAGGATTGTAAACAGAGAAAATCTTCCAGTGTGTCACATGAAAAATATTCTCTGAAGCCAAATGAAGGGGTTGATAAATTTTGATCACCATCTGACAATTAGACTTGGACTCGTGGCAGGTTGCACGTTCTGAAAAGAGTTATTTGGAATGACTTTACTATGACCGAGCCAAAGGCAAGATCCGACCAAACAGATAGCTAGGTTATCCCTGTCAAGCTAAAATTGGTTTGACCAAGCAAATAGCTAGGCTATCCCAGCTAACCTAAACTTAGTCCAACCGATCAGAGGATAAGATCCGACTAAACAAATACCCAAAAAGTCAGAAATGGTGCTAGGCGACCAATAAAGAAATTGCCTAAATCGTAGGAATACGTAATTAACATGTGACCTAAATCAACTAATGAGAAAGGAAACTGTATAAGGGTCAAACATGAATTAAGGAATGAATGATTGAACTTTAGGTGTGCAACCATATTCTAACGAGGATGGTAGTTTTAAATAATCGGAGACAAGCTCCCTATAAATACCGGTAAAACTTAAAGTCTAAGGTACGCACTATTTGTCTAGCAAAATTGAATACACTTTCTCGTTTCATTACTGACTTAATCATCGGAGTGTCTTCGTCCGGTATCCCACCGGTTTATGATAGTTTTTTTGTTTTACAGGTTAAAGGTGACCTCGAGTACTCATCCCAAACGAATCTCTTTATTTTGATAGGTGCAGATTTTTCCCCAACACTATTACTCTGTGTAAATCTATAATCTTCCTCCCCCAAGTAATATAAAGCTCCCTAGGAGTAAGAGGTTCCATTAGAGTGAACTAACCAAGTTTTCGAGTTGATAAACTATTATCTACTGATCTTCGTTAGTAGCTAATTAACTCCAAGATCCACTGTTCAAATCCCAAGAACCCAGAAACTCTGACTAGATATCCCAATAAACTTTATCAGCATCCTTAACAATATTTTCAAATCGTTCACCTCTGTTTACCCGTGCAAAACACACCATCAGTTTCAACAATAGTCAAAACTATTTCTAACAATCATAAAAAGATTAAGATCCTAGATGAGATTAAAACTTTATTTTGTTTTTTTTCGCTTTATTATTGTTGTTCTTTTCGGTCCAATTGGGTACGATTGTGAGGACTTTTTTTTTTGGGGGGGGGGAGCTTCGGCAACTATTTTTCATCTCCTGATAGACTTTGTGCCCACAACTAGCTAAAACATACACTAACGTTATTAGGACATAATACCCCTTTAATGTCAGAATAACCCTTTTACGTACAGAATAAAAATTAAAAATATTTCGGTACCATAGTCTTCTCCTAGTTGGCTAAAAATTTTGACGAGTTATTCTTTCAAGTGTTGCAAATAATAGTTTATCGATTGATGTTAAACACAATAATTAAATAAAATAAAAATTAAATTAAATAATTCAAATCTAATACAATGAGCAAAATTTGAACTTCAAACAAATAAAAATACAACACAAATAGTCTCATATCGACGTCACATCATTTTGCCATTCTGTTAACTTATTTTTTATCGTCACACCTAGACAACCATCCTAAAAAAACAATCTCTTGTCTTTACCGATCATTCTTAGAGGGATGAACTTTTAACATGTGAGTAGGGCCAATCTACATATAAGAATGGGTGTGGGGACAGTTGCCCCCACTCATCTTGAGGAACATGTACATATATAATATTGGAAAGAAATATAACACCTCTATCTGATTTGATATAATGCCCCTCTTATTTCTTAGAAATTTATATCACGACCCTAATGTTTTCTTTTAAATAAGATAGTGATTTGCTGCCGGCAAGCCCAGTAAGACAAATGCTTTGATTTAGACTAAGTATCACAAATGTGAAATATCTTGGTGCATATATTTGTAAGAATTAATGTGGCTCACTTGATTTGACACATGTGATTTTACTGATTATTATTAGATAATTAATTTGGGTTAAATAATAATAAGGTTATCAATCCTAATCTAACTGGTATAACTAATGAATTCTGATTGGTCAATGAGAAGAAGTAGTTTCCTGATATCCTACATTGATGGGAAGTAGAGTTTATGATGAACTAGGAAACGTGTCCTCTCTCTACCTATAAATATACACATGTCACATCGAGTTGTGTATCGTAAGAATAAAGGTTAAGAGAGAAAAATTGATTTTTGGGCTACACCAAAGGATGATTCAATTCTTGATCAAGTAATTCAAAGTTTGCAATAATGGCTCCAAGTATGTTGATTATGATGTTTTTAATTCTTGTATGGACTACCAATTGTAAATTGTTGCCTTCAAGACAATGAATGATCTCTTTTATTGTTTATACATTCTTCAAGGCAATTATTGCAAGTACTAAAAATTTTCAATATTGTTTTATGTCATACTTAATGGGTTTTATTCTACTGTCGAGGTCATATTAATGACTTAAGTGCATATTGTTATTATCAAGAGTATGGCTTTTATTGAGTTGTACTGCAATTAGCATCAATAACGTGAAGTATATCCTTCTTTTGAATATATTGAAACCGTATTGGTACATTGTAGTTAACAAATCAGGCTACATACAAGAATAAAGTTAAAGGCATTGTGATTTATTTATGATAGCTCATATAATGTATAAGAGTAATACTTGTGTATTATGCATTTATCTTGACTGCGTGAATGATCTTGTGTGTCAAAATAATTAATTATTGATCATGAATTATTATTGGCCTAATTATTTATGCAAAATTATTATTAAGATTTGGTATCTAAATTATGATATAGTTTGGTAATAACCAAAGTGATCCAACTAGAATGACTCATAAATATCAAATTACAAAATTGATATTTAATATCCATTATTGAGATATTAAAATAATAATTTATGCTATGTCATTATTTTGATTTAAGATCTATATTATGATATAGTTCGGTAGTCACCAAAGTGACCCAACTAGAATGACTTAGATATCAAATCGCATAATTGATTTTAATATCCATTATCTTGTGATATTAAAATAATTGTTTGTGCAACATCGTTATTTTGATTTAATGTTTATATTATGATATAGTTTAGTAGCTGTCAAAGTGACCCAACTAGAATGACTAATAAGTATTAAATCATATAATTGATATTTAATACCCATTATCCAGGTATTAAAAATAATGACTTACAAATCGCAGTTTCTTAATCGTTTAGATATTAGGAATCGGCTCAAAGGTGCACCACCTTTCAAATGATTAATTAACTAGAATAGGATGATTGGTGTATATTCATAATGGGTGTGGGACAGATGCCCAAAGGTGACGGGCCTACCTAATTATGAATATATTATCAATTAGTCCTATTAGGTGAGAGAGAATCACCATAATGGTTAATGTCTTAGTATATCGTGATTACTATCCAAATGAGAGTCACAATATTACTACTTACTATTTCTTAGAATATGTATTTATGCTAACTCATGGTTAAACTTGTAGATGACTCAAAGCATTAACGTAGTGAACATTTACCTTCTTTTATTGTTAGTTCATGTATTGTTACATTCGCATACTTTGTCTAGTTCGATACTTAATGGAATGAGTATTTTCAGATTGATGTGAACAAATTCAATTTCTCTTATGTATTTTGACTACTTGTCTGACACTTAACTATTATTATTGAATCAAGTAGTTCTAATAAAATGACTTTACATAAAGCCTTTAATAGATCGAACCGACTATGCATTATGTTTGTGCGAATGATTATGATGTATAACGTTAAGTTAGTTGTTCCTCAAATTGATAATACTTATGAATGTTTTATAGTTATGCAATAATGTTGTTGAACTATTGATTACTCTCTTATTGGACAATGATGGCTGAACTTACCATTATGAAATTTGTACAAGTGAGATGCATAAATATATCCTCATAATTTTAACTACTAAGTTGATAGTTTTAAGGATAGATGAGTTATTTTATGTAATTTAATTTGAACTCTTCGTCCCTTGATATGAACCTATATTGATGATATGTAGTATGCTAATTTATGTCTATTATGTATGTTCAAGAGGAAACAGGACTTAAGAACTTAAGGCACTATTCTAAGACCAAGAGCTTACTTAAATACTTAGACTCATAAGAGAAATAAATAATGTGTCATTTATGTAAAAGTTGAGACATTTTTTAAATGATTGATATAAACGAATGACATGATTTGAAAGAAAAGATAAGTATTAAAGCTTTTGTATGCTTCGAATAAAACCTTAAAGAAGAATATTTTACTATCTTACCTATGGTTTGAGAATTATATGTATTGATAAGGGCAGATTTATTAAGAATGATAAAATTAGTGCAGAGTGATTTATGATTATTAAAGAAAGGTGGAAGTCCTAATAACTATTACATGTCATAATATTGTTGTTCTAATAGTTGTTGAATGACCTAACAATGTTAAATAACAAATTAATAATTAACCACTCCATACTGAGATTGTGACCAATAAATCGAGTGTAAAAAAATATCACATGAGTAGCATTAAGATAATTGTAACACTCAAAACACACCCTAGACGACATTACATTCTAAAATCATTCATATCATGAGAGCACTAATATAATCCCTTAAGAAACAAGACTTCATTTGTCATCCACGAATATTTACAACATTATCTAAAAGAATAAGCTCAAGTCATGACTATTACATCTCAAAAATTAATTAAAGAAGCGCAGCGGAATAAATAAAAGAAGTTAGACTACACAATGTTCCAAAAAAATGTCCTAGTCTAGTACAAAAGGAAAGGGGATTGCTCTATGCGTCTACCTCAAGATCTACACTCCCGTCCAATGGAGTCTCCCAAGTAGCAGGCTCCTTGACCCTTACGTCATCCTCCTCAAGCGGGTAATCTGAAAAATGTTAGCGATAAGGGGTGAGCACGAAACTCTGTAGAAAAATTCTCTTAAACCCATACAAGGTTTAAAAAAGCATTTAAAACGGTCGGTCTCAATTTTAACATAACATAGATACATAATTTGAAATAAAGCAGTGACATTTAAAAATGATATCAAGTTTATTTAAAAAAATTATTTAAATGAATAAACAAGCACCACATACAAATAATAACCATTAATTGTCATAACCAATTCCCAATAATTCTTTGGGTAGGTGGCACACTTTGTGGTAATCTCCACCCCCCTTTAGGTCACTTTTGATTCTCAAGCATCCTTACCGAGAACCTCTTGAGAATGGATGAACATCTTTACATGGAACCTCTCACCAATCACTACATTGTTTTCCAAGCATCCTTACCGAGAACCTCTTGGGAAGGGGTGAGCATCCTTACAAGGAACCTCTCACTCATGTGCATTACAAATAACTCAACCAAACATACAATTCCAACATTTATCTCAATTTATAAGCATCTATCCAAAATTCTCAAAATATATCATGTAACAATTCCACAACCAACTAAGAAAATACATGATATCACAATAACATCATTTTTCTACCCAACACAAAGTACTAAGGTTTTAAAATTCATAATAAAGAAAGCATTTAGGAAGGAAATACTTCACTCTCCAAAAATTAGGATTTTAAAACTAGAAAGGAGATTTTATAGGTATTAAACCCTATTTTGTTCAAAACATGTAATCCTTACAAAAAAAGCCTAAGAAAGGATGATTCCATAGCATATATATATATACCATTGATAACCAAAACATACATATATAAATACCCTAGCCTCAATGTACATGAATAAGAGAAAATTCCTACCTTAAATCCTTAGTTTGTAGGAAGAACTTGAGCTTTGATCTTGAATCTATCCTTAAATCTCTTGTTTTTCCTTCTTTTCTTCCTCTCTAATGCTCTCTAGGGTTCCAAGAGGTGTGGGGTGAGAGTGGAGTGAAAGAAATGAGAGCAAATGAGATGAAAATGGGGTTTAAAACACCTTAGCCCCGAAATTCACTGTTCACAGCCTGTTTTGATTTTCTCTAAAATTACGGTTTTGCCACTAAAAATCTCCAATTTGATTCATATTACTACCCTAAGGTTTTTCGACATTCCAAATTCATTTTTAATGTTATTTTAACCTAAAAATATTTATTTTTATGATTTATCTCAAAACCAAAGTCAACGTATACCCGAAACACTAAAATTTTTATTTTACCCATCCGAACCGACTATTAATGAAGTTTTGCGTTGTTTGTAAATAAAAGGTGATAAAGGGTGCTTCTTAAAACCTTTTATACTTATTTGAAGCCTAAACGTACTCATTATTCTTATATTTTGATTTAGGATGCAAATGGAGACGTTAAATGCAAAACGAAGTTAATTGGACTGTTTTGACATCACTTCGTTATCTGAGCATAACGCTCTCATTCGAGCTCCGATTGAGGTGATTCAAGATGCTATGGAATGATAAGAAAGAGATCTAAAACTTTAATGTTTTGAGTTTTGAGAGATATTGACTGCATCAAGATCTAAGTCGGGCTTGAAGTTGCAGGCAGTGCACTGTTCAAGCTAATTGGGCTGTTTTGACATCACTTTGTTATCTGGGCATAACTCTCTCATTCCGAGCTCTGATTGAGATGATTCAAGATGCTATGAAATTCTAAGAAAGAGCTCTACAACTTTCATGTTTTGAGTTTTGAGAGATATTGACTGCATCAAGGTTGAAATCGCGCTTGAAGTTGCAGCTAGTGCACTGTTCACGTCCTGTTTCATTCCTTTTTCATTTCTAATCCATTCCTAAGCCAACCAAATCCATCCCAAACCTCTCCAACACATATTTCTACGCCAAACCTATTTAATACAAGTTCTAAGACCTAAAATTTCATATTTTCACTTATTAAAACCAAATTTCAACTATTATTTCCACTAACATTTTAAATCTCTACTTTTCCAATCAACCAAATTCAAACACACATCACTACACATATTCACATTTTTACCACAATTATTTACTATATATCTATATACATATATAAAAGAAAATGCGGGGTGTTACAATAATCTCTAACAAAAATAAGATAAGCTATTCAAAATGATTACATTATATATTTACAAGAATCTGATTTTGATTTAGGGATAGGTAAATATTTGATTTTGGTTTCATAACTCATAGAAACTGATGGCTTTGCTAATTGGATCGATGTTATGAATGATTAATTGAAATTAATGGAACAGAATGAAGTTTGAAATCTTGTTAGATATGAAGTCAAACTTATGATCAAAGGTTTCATTCATAATTGAGACATTGATTATATAGAGACCTTATATTATGTATCTAAGAAGGTTTCACTAATAATCATTATAACATTGGTAAGTCATTTAGACTAATACTATATTATGTGAAACTATAAAGCTTAACCTAAAGGATTCTCAATAAATAATTCTTGAGTTCAAACTTATTAGGTCAATATATAGATATAAAAAAGTTTTTCCACCATGGTATTTTAAGTTCAATGATATCATTACTTCTTTAAGTATTAAGAAAAACACCATTATTGGTGTATATATATCTTAAAGTTAGTGGGAGTAAGGTTTTTAACTCTATATGTTGATATTGTGTTGTTTGTCACTAGTAATTTTAGAGTATTACATGAAACTAAGTTTCTCTCTATAAATATTTATTGAAAGATATGGTGAGACAACCTATGTGATTGTAATTTAAATGTCCCAAGATCGATTAGAGAGATTGTTTGGGTTGTCTCATAAAGTATATATAGAAAAAATTCTAGAGAGATTTAATATGGAGAATTGTTTAGCTAATGTTGCTTCAATAAAGTAAAAGAGATTAGTTCAGCAATATGTAATGTTCAAATAATTAAATGTATTCCTTATGTTTCTAATGCATGATGTTTTATGCATGCATTTATGTGTATAAAGTCAGATACTATTCTTGCAGTTGATGTATTATGTAAATACCGAACCGATCCTGAAATGGATCATTATGAGCTTACAAGATATTTACAAGATATGAATGATTACATGTTCACATTTAAGAAGTCTAATTATCTAGTGGTGATAGACAATTATGAAAGTTAAAATTATGGCTTGCTTTGAGGCTACAATTTATGAATTATGGATGCAAAATTCAAATCTTAAGACTTGGAATTGTCGACTTTATAGCCTAGCCGCTGGAAACTTATTGTGATAATTTTGCATATGTGTTTTTTGATAAGTGTCTATAAAGCAAAATAGCATGAAGCTCATGATTGCAAATTCATTAAAGAAAATGCTACTAAAGACATTTACAGATGTTAACATAACGAGTTTTAAATGTAGCTCATGGTGGTTGTTCACTTAATGTTATGGATTTTGTATAATGCTTATTTATTTGACACTTTCAGTTCTTATTCAAACTGTTTACGATATTTCTTATTTTTCAGAATGTACGCACATGTATAAGATTGATTGAATGATAACAAAAATAACTTTCGGCACAAGGCATTATTGTTGGACCTTAAAATATATATACTTCTCAATTATAGATCGCGGTAGATAGGTTGCTAGTATTATGGTATATAGAAGAGACTATATCGCGTTAATGATGTACAATCGCCATGACTCGCATTAGTGGGTTGTTTAATTGTGATATTATGATAATCAAATTAAGGTAGTGATAAATTAAATTTATTGCGCGTTTATGTAAATCTTACTAGATCCAACTGTAACATAATCATATGGACCACGTGGGAGAATGTAAGAGACAATGTGGCCCACTTGATTTGGTACATGTGATTTTATTGATTATTATTGGATAATTAATTTAGGTTAGATAATGATAAAATTATCAATCCTAATCTAATCAGTATAATTAATGATTTTTGATTGGTCAATAAGAAGAAGTGGTTTCCTAATATCCTACTTTGATGGGAAGTAGAATTTATGTTGAACTAGAGAACCGGTCATTTCTTTACCTATAAATATACACATGTCCCATCGAAATGTGTATCCTAAGAATATAGGTTATGAGAGATAAAATTGAGTTTTGGGTTACGCCAAAGGATAGTTTAATTCTTGATCAAGTAATTCAAGGTTTGTAATAATGACTCCAGGTATGTTGATTATGATATTTTTAATTCTACATTATGATTATTATGAGTATGTGAAAATCATGATTGCTCTAGATCTTGGAATTAAGGTTTGATTGATCTCTTTGATCAAATAAAGTTTTACAATATTGGCTAAAGATAAAATGTCTCTTCTATTTAATACATTTTATTTAAATTTTAATCAACTTCTCATTGAATAGAAGATGATTTGTTTTCAAAAAATAATTTTTCAAAATTTATGTCAAGAACTAAAAATATTAGCAAGAACGTAATTGAACTCTTATAACAACTAATGAAGGAAAACTGATAGAAATAAGGGTATAATAAACAAAATGAGATAATAAAAATAAACGGTTGATTTGTGCATAAATATCAAATTCAGAATCATACTCTATTCACATAGAATATCAGTTCTAAAGGCTTCAATAGATCTATTAATTCCTATGAATACCAGAAGAATTGAGAAAAAAAAACTTATTCAATATTATTAATTCATCAAAATTATTTTGCCCCAAGTCTTACCTGCCTTTATATAATAACAAAAGTCCTAAAAATAACTAGGAAACTAAAATTATAATTAAATTAGGAAATCGAATAAAATGAATTAACTAGAAGATTAAATTAAAATAATTTTTAATCAAATTAAGAAATAAAATAAAACTCTCTTAAATTTTTTTAATTAAACGACATTGATCGCATTCAAATAAAATACTAAAATATTTATTGTTTATTTTACATCATTCGAATGAGTTTTCTTCGTGATCATTGTTGGCTTGGTATGGTTCAAGGCTACCCATTAAAGCTTTTGCTCTCTCATCTATTCATGGCACAAGTTGAAGACAGTATCACAGTGGAGGGTTTTTACACATTGTTCCCACTCGTTGCTCCTCAACATTTTTGCCAAATGGGTGCCTCTTTGTACTCTTTTCCTGGAGATAAAAGTGCACTCAAATTATTTGATGTGGTTGAAGCTAATTTTTGGGTTTTGAGAAAGAAAGTGCTAATATTTTGGATTGGTTGGAGTCCTAAATTCAAACAAAGATTAAAGTGTTGAACCTA
>CAUOFW020003325.1:331161-342175 GCA_963454935.2 Ilex paraguariensis | reverse complement strand
TTAATTCTACATTATGATTATTATGAGTATGTGAAAATCATGATTGCTCTAGATCTTGGAATTAAGGTTTGATTGATCTCTTTGATCAAATAAAGTTTTACAATATTGGCTAAAGATAAAATGTCTCTTCTATTTAATACATTTTATTTAAATTTTAATCAACTTCTCATTGAATAGAAGATGATTTGTTTTCAAAAAATAATTTTTCAAAATTTATGTCAAGAACTAAAAATATTAGCAAGAACGTAATTGAACTCTTATAACAACTAATGAAGGAAAACTGATAGAAATAAGGGTATAATAAACAAAATGAGATAATAAAAATAAACGGTTGATTTGTGCATAAATATCAAATTCAGAATCATACTCTATTCACATAGAATATCAGTTCTAAAGGCTTCAATAGATCTATTAATTCCTATGAATACCAGAAGAATTGAGAAAAAAAAAACTTATTCAATATTATTAATTCATCAAAATTATTTTGCCCCAAGTCTTACCTGCCTTTATATAATAACAAAAGTCCTAAAAATAACTAGGAAACTAAAATTATAATTAAATTAGGAAATCGAATAAAATGAATTAACTAGAAGATTAAATTAAAATAATTTTTAATCAAATTAAGAAATAAAATAAAACTCTCTTAAATTTTTTTAATTAAACGACATTGATCGCATTCAAATAAAATACTAAAATATTTATTGTTTATTTTACATCATTCGAATGAGTTTTCTTCGTGATCATTGTTGGCTTGGTATGGTTCAAGGCTACCCATTAAAGCTTTTGCTCTCTCATCTATTCATGGCACAAGTTGAAGACAGTATCACAGTGGAGGGTTTTTACACATTGTTCCCACTCGTTGCTCCTCAACATTTTTGCCAAATGGGTGCCTCTTTGTACTCTTTTCCTGGAGATAAAAGTGCACTCAAATTATTTGATGTGGTTGAAGCTAATTTTTGGGTTTTGAGAAAGAAAGTGCTAATATTTTGGATTGGTTGGAGTCCTAAATTCAAACAAAGATTAAAGTGTTGAACCTATATTTGTTGGACTTATCGTAAGCCTAAATTTAAGTGAATACTCAAATTTTAAAATCAATTCAGGTACGAATTCTTTTTAACTTGTGAAGAATGATGCAGTATATGTGAAAAAAAATAATATTTTATTTGGACGTGGCTAATGTCATTCAATTTGAAAAATTCTATTTTATTTCTTAATTTAGTTAGTTAAGAAATTATTTTATTTTTTAATTCAATTAGTATTTTAGTTCCTAATTTATTTAGAATTTTTTCTAAAGGTAATTTATTTAGAATTTTAGTTTCTTAGTTCTTTTAAGTTTTTTACTAGTATTTAAAGTCTTATAATTCTTTGATATTTTTAGGAATTAACAGAAGTCTTTGGAATTAGGCGTGGGCGTGACAGTAAAATAATGAATCGATATTTATACATAAATAACGATTTAGTTTCATTATTCTTTTATTTATTATTAGTAATGCAAGGCGTGTGTTGAACGTAAATAAATTTAAATAATATTATTTTATAAAAAATGTGAATTTTATGTGTAATTAAATTAAATTATGTCTCAAATAATTAATTCATATTTTAATTATTAGTAAATTTAATTATTAATTTATTCTATAAATTTTTAAGTAACTAATCTATTATTTATTTAAGCATCTCTTTGACTTCTTTCAATATTTGCACATCTAATTAATATATTATAGAATTATTAATTTTTACTTTTGTTAAATAGGTTGATTAGATCATTTATAATATTATTATTTTATTATATATCACAAAAAAAAAACTTATATTTAAACATAGAATTCAACTTGATAACTCTATGTGTATAAAAATTTAATATATACAAAACTTTATTTTTTCATATAGATATAAATATTTGTTTGTAACTGTATTACTAATAAATGACTTAAAAATAATTTAGAAGTTCTTATAAAATAGTACAAAATAAGTTAAAAGTTAAATATGTATAAAAATAAAAATTAGATGCAAATATATAGGTACGTAAAATTGACTTTGATATAATAATTAGAGATCAAAAATTTTTCATAGATGTGGATGTTATTTATAAGTAATATAAATATAAATATATCTTCGTAATTAACCCTAAGAAAATGATACGATAATCAAACATACCACGTGACACAAAACCAATGGCTATGCCAACGCTAGCTATTTTCTGACCTTCCTCAAACCCCTAGGGAAAAACTAAAACCCTAGCTCTGATCGCAGGCCAGAGTATCTCCGTCACCATGGAAGGCCTCGAGATGCAAGGGCCGGACGACTCCTTCTGCGACTCAGTCATGTCTCAGTTCAGCAACTCTAAGCAGGAGCACCACCACCACATCTGCACAATCATCGGCACCATGTCACAGGAACTCAAAGACCAATCTCTCCCTCTTGTTCCCACCGCCTACTTCGGCGCCACCTGTTCCTCTCTCGAACGCCTCTCTCTCGAACCCGACCCGCCAACCCACATCATCGATGCTCTCACCACCATCCTCTCCTTGGTCGTCGATCGTGTCTCCCCTTCCATTTTGAAGAAGAAATATGACTATTTATGTGATTTAATTGTTAAAGTTCTTCGTTCGAAATCGATAACCCCGCTTGGTGTTGCGTCGGGGCTGAAATGCATAAAGCAGTTATTAATTGCTCATGATAAGGGAAATTGGGCCGATTTGTCTCATCTCTATGGTGTTCTGCTTAGTTATATAACTGACGACCGACCTAAGGTGACATTTTTGAGCCAAAATTTTCTTTAAACCTTTTTTGAATTTAATCTCATAAGGCTATGATTATTGATCATCTTATGTTTTATGGAGTGTTGGAATCCATAAATATTGAGCTTTAGTTCTTATGTATGCAAATTGGATGTTTCATTGAGAGCTGGAATTGTTTTGTTTTTTCAACTCTTCAAATGTTATTCGAGTGTTAGACACCTTTTATCATTGTCGCTTTTCCATGAGTAAACCTTGATTTACATATGAACTATCTATTCATAAATGTGTATGTGTGGTTCGAAGAGGCAGATTAGCTCGACTCCCCAAAAACAAAAAAGAAGAAAAGAAAACGGGTAGATGAGTTTTATTCACCACCCCCAA
The DNA here is from genome assembly GCA_963454935.2 of Ilex paraguariensis. Taxonomy (NCBI): domain Eukaryota; kingdom Viridiplantae; phylum Streptophyta; class Magnoliopsida; order Aquifoliales; family Aquifoliaceae; genus Ilex; species Ilex paraguariensis. The sequence continues at coordinate 339,056 of CAUOFW020003325.1, read as the reverse complement.
CCCCCCCAACAGAAAAAAAAAAATGAACTGAAAAGAAAAGAGATAAAGAATAAGGAGAACAAAGCAGACCAGTTTTGTCCCGATGGACAGTAATCAGTGGCAGTATGGACTCTTCTGTTTTGAATTTTGAGTCTCTGCATTTCTGTTCAATGACTGCTACATTTCCTTTTGGTTTTCAGGCCCCCCTTACTTACTGGATTAACTGTATGCACAAATCCAAAAAGTTTAAGCCCAAGGATTCCATCAATTTTTAATTCAGTCTACATGTCTTATTTTCTCCATAGAAAGGGATTGCAATTTTGTAGGTATTTCAGATTGTTTCTTCATATGTGTCGGTGGTGGTCGATGGATAGTTGTCTTTGTTTTTCTTGAGATGACAGCTTGCCAGGCATTAAATTCGATAGTTTTTTCTGAATGAATGCTGCTGAAAATTCAGTTTGATGTTGATCAGGTAAGAAGGCAATCGCATATGTGTCTCCGTGATGGCCTGCTTAATTTTCAGGCAGTACCCGACCTGTTGGAGTCGGTGATGGCACCCACACCTGTGCTGGCAGCTGCAAGTGAAGCCATCACAAGCATCTTTGAAAGGTTTCTTCTGCTTGCTGGAGGATCAAATGCAAATTCTTCAGAAGGACCTAAAGGAGCACAGGAAGTCCTATATGTTTTGGATGCTCTAAAAGAATGTCTCCCTCTAATGTCTATGAAGTCCTCGACCAACATTCTGAAGTATTACAAATCTCTTTTAGAACTTCGACAGCCCCTGGTTACCCGGCGCATTACAGATAGTTTAATAATACTTTGCCGCAGCCCAAATGCGGAGTTTTCATCTGAAGTGCTACTTGGTTTGTTATGCTCACTAGCTGCTTCCATCTCCACTAATGAGACATCCGCTGATAGCCTGACATTCACAGCTCGCTTGCTAGATGTTGGAATGAAAAAAATTTATTCTCTTAATCGGCAAATTTGTGTGGTCAAGCTCCCTGTTGTGTTCAATGCACTCAGAGGTTACCTATATTTGTATTGTTTGTTTTTTCAAATTTTACTTTCCCCCTCACAAATACATTTACTCATACCTTTTAACATTTTTAATTGGAGTCTTGAAAACCTACTGCCAAATTCCTGTCATTTAAATTTCAGTGACAGTAGTTACAGCTGAAGTTAGTATTATGTTTCCTACGATGGGTTTTTTGCAGACATTTTGGCTTCTGAACATGAGGAGGCAGTAGTTGCATCCATGGAAGCATTCAGGAGCTTAATAAATGTGTGCATTGACAAGGGCTTGATCGATCAGGGTGTGGATCAGATTACAGCAAATGCAAATGTGGACACGAGGACATCTTTGCCAACAGTCATTGAGAAAGTGTGTGCAACTATTGAGAGTTTACTTGATTATCGCTATGCTGCTGTCTGGGACATGTCGTTTCAAATTGTTGCAATCATGTGTGAGAAATTAGGTAGTCCTTCCTCTCTCTTTCCTTCCCTCTCTCTTAAAACTTAGTGTTTCATACTTTTGCAAAAGAGAAGATTAAGACACGTGAAATATACATGAATTCTTAGAAAAGGTTTATTTTTATCATCACCTTTGTGCATGCTAATAATATTATTCTTACTTTTGAAGTGGAACTGTTGAATTGATAGATCTTCATAAAACAGAGGACTAATACATCTTTCAGGTGAAAAATCCTCTTACCTTTTAAGGGGAACCCTTGGGAGCTTGGCTGACCTGCAAAAGTTGCCAGATGAAGACTTCCCCTACAGGAAACAGGTAGTCTTGTAATACCAAAGAACATATTCCTGCATATACCCTGATTTTATATTCTTATGCCCCTGTACGCATTTGCTGCATGCCTATTCAGATTTGGTATTTGTGCATTTGTCTTATTTTTTGTACGATTAACCATCTGTTGTTTGAGAACGTCAATCTGTCCTCCTTCTGATATCCCCTTCTTTCTCCGATACACATTGGTGCAGACCCGTGCCTATAAATCATTCAGCTGCCAAGCTGTACTACAATGGACTTTTTACCCTTTTTAGTAGGCTTGCATACAGCTTGGATGCCAATTGGCTTTGTTGACCGACTCTTTTGCACTCTATATGGACTATTCTTGGGCATATTATCCTGCCTGAATTCTCATTTAGCACCAACACTTTTGGCTTCTGGATGGCCATGGGTCTGCCTGGCCCTCTAATAGAGGTCACATTGGATTTGCTAGTTGTCCATCGGAGTTAGTATTCTATGGAGTTCATGTGCATCAGATGCAAAAGCATCTGATCACAATTTCATTTCTTGGCATGGTGTGTCCTTTGCATGTAACAGGGCCAATCTTGTTCTCTCTCTTAATATCAGCTCTAGCATTTTTACCCCTGACATGAATCTGCATGTGATTGTCTGTCTTCGCATGCGGTTGGGCATGTGTGCGAGTAAATTGAACTTCTGAGTAAGATATGTCACAATTTCATCGCTTTCTTTTTTTTTTGCACCACTATTCGCAAATTTCAAAGTTATTTGCAGAGTCTTTTTAGTTAGAAAAGCAAACAAATTGATTTGATGACATTAAAGTATCATTCTAGAGGTATACTTGTTCAATTATGTGACCCTTGCACTAACCCCATCAACTGATGAGTTTATATATGAAGTTTTGCTTTATTTTAAGGGTTTCTTAGTGTATGTTGATGAATGGTGTAGTTATTGAAGTTGCAAAAAGTGTGGTTTCTCAATTAAATCCAAATGAAGAGATCCTTAGGTTTCCCACCTTTATGCAATGTCACTGCTGTAACTTCATTACTCTACATAATTCAAAAGAGGACTTTTAGGCTTTGCAATCGTATCAAGTGGAATGGTTGTGTTGGGAGGAATGAGTTTGTGTCGAAAAAACCCTCTATCTATACCCTATTCGTTTATATAAACGAGTCCAACTATCATACCAATACATAAATCGTTTATTAGGCGGGTTACCCGATACAATCCGTATGTCACCCCGCTAAATAAGAGAATAGGTTAGAGTATTTCGAGTCCGCATGAAAAATATTAACTCGTCACACATTACACATGTTTGACCTGTTTATTATTACAATAAATCATGACTGAGCAAAAAAATAAAGACAAAAAATAAGCATTAAATGACTACTAAATTTGAATGAGTCTGGGAGATGGGAGGTGTGAGATGAGGCAGAAGTTGAGAGACTTAACTTTTTTAAAAAAAAAAAATTAAAGTACCACTGTTAACGGGTTGAAACGAATTTATGGGTTAAAACACGAAATCGGTTTGTTTATTTCACGGTTTGTCAAGTTAACCCGTTAACCACTCGAACCCTTTAAGACTACACCCAAACTTGTTAAATCCATATCGGTTTCACGAGTCGTGTTTAGAATTGTTAGACTTTATTATGGGGTGTTTAGCTATCAACGATTGGTTTGAATGCAGCAAATTCTTTGTACACAAAAATGATTAGTTTGAATGGTTAGTACTGGAAATGGTTTCCTCTGTAGAAGTGCATAATATGCATATTTTACTGCATGTGTATTGCTCAAATCAATGTTGTCCAATTAATGTAAAAAGGTCCTCAAGATCATTGCCTAGTTTGGTTCTCATTAATTGAGGATGCTAGGAGGGATAGATTGGGTACAAACTTAACCTTTAACGTCATTTGCACAAATTGTCACCCTCAGTCAGATTCGAGCCCATAAAACTTTTAGGTGTTAGCTCTAGCATTATTCCATTGCATTGGTCAATGACCTGTGAACAATTGTATCCCAGTCTTGTCATCACCCACATTATATTATATGCACTATTTGTTAATATCATTTGAAGAAGAAAGTCAGTTTACTCTCTTATGAATACTGCTGCACAGTCCTCTTGACCTTCAGTCCCGGATTTTACCTTTGATTGGCCTTTTCGTCATAGCATACTAAAGAAACTATGAGCAGGGACGTAACTAGGATTTTATTTCGAGGAGGGCCAAACAATAACATACACAAGAATTTTATTCAATGGGGATATTCTACAAGTTATTGCTAACATCAAGTTTTTAGTTATATAGAACCTACCAAAGTTAACTTTTATTCAATACCATTGTAAAATTTAGTCTGGATCATGAGACCCCAAAATTATTTCGTACCATTATAAAAATTAGTGAGTGACAATGTCGCAATCCTATTATTTTCTTACTTATAATATAGCATAATGACAATGGGGATATTATCTCTGCAAAAAATAATTTCACACGATATTATAAACATGAATTATGAGTCGATGCATTATTTTTTATATAAGCCACATTTAGAACGCGATTTCACTTATTTTTTTCCTTTAGTTAGCAGACTCATTAAGCAAGTGACTTCGTCGATAAGAGCAGCACTCATCCATGTGATCACATCCCTCATTTTGGTTGCTAGATATTAAGTTATTAAGTTCTTTGAGTACACTAAATGAAATACTTGTACATTGGACTTTTTGGAAACCTAGATAGAAGCAATAGAATTTTCTAAAAATCTATAGGGTGTTATAGGGATTTTTCAAAATGTGAGGGGGGCAATAGACCTACATATGGTTCCGTCACTGACTATGAGGGCATGAATTCAGAAAGAAAAAGAACAGAACTTTAACAAAACTGAAGTCATGGAACTTTTTGAAGGTGAACCTTGTTTTCCTTGGCCATACTATAAGGTATCAGTTTTCGGCGAGTTTTGGGATTTATCTTTTCGTGTGAATAATGATTGAAAACAGGTAGTTCGTGTGCATTAGTGCTAGGCAAAGATCAGCTAAGCTCCTTAAGGATATTTGGAATGACATGGTTTTAGAAATTGGGTGGTTTACCTGTTGAGACGTCATGTCTATGTTGAGGCATGACAACTATCTTTGTGACTTCTGCCCAAAGATAATGTTAAAATGCTATTGGAATTTTGTTGTAGCTTTCTGACTACTAGTTTTTTAGCTGATTCTGCATGAATTTTTGGGGAAGATGATGTGAATGCATCTGTTTATCAGATTTTTCTGCTTCTCAAGAATTTTACCAGCCATTAACACTTCTAAGCTTCTTAATTAGCAGCTGCATGAGTGTGTTGGAGCATCTCTCGGTGCAATGGGACCTGAAACATTTTTGAGCCTTCTGCCTCTCAATTTGGAGGCTGAAGACCTATCCGAGGTCAACGTTTGGCTTNTTGCACAAATTGTCACCCTCAGTCAGATTCGAGCCCATAAAACTTTTAGGTGTTAGCTCTAGCATTATTCCATTGCATTGGTCAATGACCTGTGAACAATTGTATCCCAGTCTTGTCATCACCCACATTATATTATATGCACTATTTGTTAATATCATTTGAAGAAGAAAGTCAGTTTACTCTCTTATGAATACTGCTGCACAGTCCTCTTGACCTTCAGTCCCGGATTTTACCTTTGATTGGCCTTTTCGTCATAGCATACTAAAGAAACTATGAGCAGGGACGTAACTAGGATTTTATTTCGAGGAGGGCCAAACAATAACATACACAAGAATTTTATTCAATGGGGATATTCTACAAGTTATTGCTAACATCAAGTTTTTAGTTATATAGAACCTACCAAAGTTAACTTTTATTCAATACCATTGTAAAATTTAGTCTGGATCATGAGACCCCAAAATTATTTCGTACCATTATAAAAATTAGTGAGTGACAATGTCGCAATCCTATTATTTTCTTACTTATAATATAGCATAATGACAATGGGGATATTATCTCTGCAAAAAATAATTTCACACGATATTATAAACATGAATTATGAGTCGATGCATTATTTTTTATATAAGCCACATTTAGAACGCGATTTCACTTATTTTTTTCCTTTAGTTAGCAGACTCATTAAGCAAGTGACTTCGTCGATAAGAGCAGCACTCATCCATGTGATCACATCCCTCATTTTGGTTGCTAGATATTAAGTTATTAAGTTCTTTGAGTACACTAAATGAAATACTTGTACATTGGACTTTTTGGAAACCTAGATAGAAGCAATAGAATTTTCTAAAAATCTATAGGGTGTTATAGGGATTTTTCAAAATGTGAGGGGGGCAATAGACCTACATATGGTTCCGTCACTGACTATGAGGGCATGAATTCAGAAAGAAAAAGAACAGAACTTTAACAAAACTGAAGTCATGGAACTTTTTGAAGGTGAACCTTGTTTTCCTTGGCCATACTATAAGGTATCAGTTTTCGGCGAGTTTTGGGATTTATCTTTTCGTGTGAATAATGATTGAAAACAGGTAGTTCGTGTGCATTAGTGCTAGGCAAAGATCAGCTAAGCTCCTTAAGGATATTTGGAATGACATGGTTTTAGAAATTGGGTGGTTTACCTGTTGAGACGTCATGTCTATGTTGAGGCATGACAACTATCTTTGTGACTTCTGCCCAAAGATAATGTTAAAATGCTATTGGAATTTTGTTGTAGCTTTCTGACTACTAGTTTTTTAGCTGATTCTGCATGAATTTTTGGGGAAGATGATGTGAATGCATCTGTTTATCAGATTTTTCTGCTTCTCAAGAATTTTACCAGCCATTAACACTTCTAAGCTTCTTAATTAGCAGCTGCATGAGTGTGTTGGAGCATCTCTCGGTGCAATGGGACCTGAAACATTTTTGAGCCTTCTGCCTCTCAATTTGGAGGCTGAAGACCTATCCGAGGTCAACGTTTGGCTTTTTCCAATTTTGAAGCAATATACTGTTGGTGCTCATTTAAGCTTCTTTGCTGAGTCAATTTTGAATATGGTTGAGCTTGTGAGGCGGAAATCTGCGGTGGTATGAACCTTTTGATATTAATGGGATATTTTTTTTTCTATTCTTTCTGATGGTATGAATTAGTTACATGTTATTGTGTCAGCTTGAGCGAGAGGGAAAAATTTATTCAGCTAGGAGTGCTGATGGACTTGCATACTCTTTATGGTCATTGTTCCCTTCATTTTGCAACTACCCATTGGATACTGCTTACAGCTTCAAGAAGATAGAGAAAGTATTGTGCAATGCTCTTCTAGAAGAAACTGAAGTTCGTGGAATAATATGCTCCAGTTTGCAGATCCTAATTCAGCAGAATAAGAGAATTCAGCATAAACAAGATATGTCTGACATTGAAATAAGCATTGGCAGGCAGCGAATCATTGAGCATTATAAAAATCCGCAGGTTGTTGGAGGTAAAAATTTGACTGCATTGAGTTCCTCTGCTCAGGAGTTATTGTCTGTTTTATCAAGAATCTTCTTGAAATCGCATAAAGATGATGGTGGATCTCTGCAGGTACTTTCCAATTTTCTGCCACCTCATTCAAGTAGACCATGTTTAATGTATGGCTGTTAGTTTGTGCATGGAGATTGTTTTCTGTGTTGTACATGCAGTATATTCTACAATTTTTTGTCTTTGAAATGAAATTGTATTTCAGATTGTAATCAGCTAAAGTGTCAGAAATTTATGTCTTTTGTAAATTAAAATTAGTTTTGGAGATCATTTCATGAGGTGGATGCATTTCTATCAAAATTTTGATGCTTGTCAAACCTAATTGTGGATCATGGTTCTTGAGTCCTGGATGACGTGGTCTCAAAATATTGTCTTATTGGCATAATAATCAAATGCTATGTACTATCTCAAATTTAGTTATGTTTGTTTTCATTTTGATATTTGTGTGGACTGAAGACTTCATGGACGGTCAAGGTTGGTACCAAAAGGTTTGTGTGGCATGTAGACGTTGAAAACTGCTATTTCCATTATTACATCAGAGGATGGAGACACATGTTCAATTGTGTACTCATTCAGTCAAGCAGTCTTCATCTTAGTATCGTGTCAAGCAAGATGTAATATTGGAAAGAAAAGACGTTAGGTTTGTATCCTATGATGTTCAAGTCTACCTTTCAAAGTTGTGAACAAAGTCACCCC
>CAUOFW020003325.1:310157-322583 GCA_963454935.2 Ilex paraguariensis | reverse complement strand
GGGGGTTGTGAAGATTTCTTTTTGTCAACAGTTAATCAGAAAACATGATTCTTTTTGTATAAACTAATACTAACAAACAAACTAATTTAATTTTTGCAGCTTGCTTTGAATTATCAAAAAGTGGTTCTTGTAATGTTAAGTTATGCGGTGTAACTCGAAAAATGAAGTGGTGAATAATTGTTTGTTGAAATATATATATATACTAGTTATTAATTGTTATTTGTGTCTTAAGACATTATATAACAAATAAAAAAATCTTAAATAATTGTCCAAAATATATCGTCGATCATATCTTCTATATTCATAGAATTGTTATAAAAATTCTCTAAAATAACACCATATATATAAATGCCTCTAAAAAAAATAAATACTAATATAGCCCGTTGAAATTATAATCTTTAAACAATAAATAAAATTTTGTTCATTTATAACACTCATGGATTTATCACTTCTATTATCATTCAATCTAATAATGCAACATAATTATAAACTCAATAATCATATTTTCAATCCACCCTATTCCCACGTAATAAATACCTCAAGCAAAAAATAAAAAATAAAACTAACACAATACAATTAAATTCACAATCTTAAAGCGATAAATAAAATCAATCAAATAATACTCAATTATAAAACTCATGAATTTATCACCACTATTACCATTTAACCCCAAAATAACATAATGTAATTATAAATTTAATCACCAAAATTTTAATCCTCCACACATAAATATACACAAAAACACTCACACAAATTTCTTTTTTGGGTACCAACAAACTCTTCTAACCAATAACTGTTTTTATTAGAAATACAATAATTCAAGTTTGTAAGATAAATTAATAATAAATTAATATTTAATTAAAAAAATGGTAAAAATTGCGGACATAACCTAAATTTTGGTAATATTACAAGAATACCTCTTGATATTTTATAAATAACATGGAGATCCCTGATATTTAAAATACATTGCACAGAGACTCCATCTGTCTCCCTACTGTCAATGTTGCTAACGAAAATTGATAATTTCATTTCAAAAACTTTATTATTTTTACAATTGCGTTTCTCCAAATTCAATACCAAAAAAAATTTAAATTTTAATAAAATCAAATAAAATTTGATTTAATACCTAAAAAATTGATATAATTTAGTACTCCAAAAAATTAATTAAATAAATTTTAATATTAATTTGATAACAATAAAAATTAATTTGATATTAATTCAACAAAGTTGAATATAAATTAGACAAAATTAAATGTCATTTTTTGATAAAATTATATATAAATTTACAATCTAAGGTTCGTTTCATATTGAATATTATTTAGTGTTTATAGTTAATGTACTATTTTTTGATTTACATTAAGTGTTATTTAAAAATTAAGAAGCAAGTGGTAAAATACATACTGTTAGATATATAAAAACTTTGAATTAATTTTATGGAATGAATAATTACATAACATGTAGTTTCATCTGTTTTATGGAGTAAAAAATAACACAGAGGAAATAAAAAAAAAAGATAACAGTATGAGATAGAGAGTTATATAAGAGATGAGAGTCTTATGGTATATATATATATATATGGTCCTCGTACTCGGGGGTGGACGGAGGCATGGGTCACGGCGAGCAAATCCCCCCCCCCTCAAAGTTTTTTTTTTTATTAGTGAGGTATATATATTATATATTTGTATAATATACTATTTATGCTCACCCAAAACCTAAGATAAAAATATTAGGCCCACATTATTGATCCAAAAAAATTAAAAAATTAAGTCCATTTAAAATAAAAAAATTTAAGTCCACCACTATCTATCAAAACTTATTAAAAAAATCAAATCTTTAATCTATCACAATTCACTCAAATCTATTAAAAAAAAAAAACTTTTGGCCATCCCTCAATTTTTTTTTTCATATTAAGCAAGTATTTTTTGAAATAAATTTAGATATATTTAATTGTGTCTACCCTAATATTGTGTTCTAGTGATATTGATTTGAATAGATCCCTACTTAAATAATTGTTAATTTTTTAAACAATGTTATTAAAACCTAATTTAAGGATTTAATATATTGCGATATTAAGTATAATATTAAAAAGTATTAAATATAATTTTAATAAATATAAATTTATGAACTTTTAGGATCAATTAAAAAAAAAATAAAACACGTTAGTGTGCCCGCCCTAAAATTTTTTTCTATGATTCTATAAATGAATGAGCAATCGACAAGGAAGGGTATGTTATGCCTTGATATTAGATCCTTGTCATAGAGTAGATGAACGATTCATAAGTTGCCTGCCAGTTAATGTTGATTGATAGTCTTACTAGAGTTAGGTTCAATGTACAGTGCTGTTCAAACCTTCTTCGTAGGCACCGGCTCAATGAACGAGGCAGCGTGCCTACCGTATGTATTGTAGAGTGTAAAAATGCAACTTGAGTTTGTTCTTGTCTTTGTATTTGTGTCATTTCATGACTCGATCAGATGTTCTTGCATCTAATTCTATTATTATTACATCTGAACGCAAAATGTTAGTTTTCTGAGGCGCCTGTAGGAATACTACGCATCTGATCTGATGCCAATAATATGCCAACACCCCTTATGATGCCACCCCCCCAACCAAAACCCAAAAAAAAGAGAGAGAAGTGTATCTATTTCTATGGCTTTTATCGTTAGGCCTGCATTAGATTAGATTCTCTTGGCCTAGAGACAGTAATTATGCTTAAAGACTTCAAATCTCAATATTACAGATTACAAAAAAGAACATCTTTACTTCTACATCAAAACAGCCAATGGAACAGAGAGATGTGATGGTGGTTCCAAATGCTCGTCGTTTAGAATACCCGTTATATTGTAGCTATTCTTGAGAAGATGGGAGGGAGAGGAGAGAGCAAAATTAACAAGGCAGTAACAAGAGTAGGATAAACAGTCCATTATTTTCCTTCCCCGCTCTAATAGCGCCATCTGTTCGGTCTTTCTCAGAGATCAGTGAAACCAAATTTACAATTCCTTTGCCACATGCAACCCCATCCAGCATAACAGAATATCTAACCGGACGAAGGATACCCATAGAAACTGCAAGATGTAGCACCGCCCATCCACCACTGCATGTGTAAAAAACGAATTTAAATTTCCATAACAGTACATATTAAGTAAAATTTCTAGACCCATGTAAGAAATTTGAAAATTCTTCAATACCTTCCTACAAACCAAATTTAAAACATCATTTTTCCCTAAGAATTAAAATTAAACTTCAAAAGGGGGCGATGCCTGAAGTTTCATAACAATTAAGCTACTCTATTTTCTTTTCTTTGTCTAACTACCACCGGTAAGTCAACAGATAAAATTACATGCTGACATACCTTCTGCATCACGTATGGCCAGATCCCAGTAGCCTGCAAGATCTACTTGTAGGGAGCAAATAAGATTGACGAGTTGTGGCCACCGAACCCAAACGAATTGGACAATGCCACCTTAATGTCCAGCCTTTCTTTCTTTGAGCCCACTACCACATTCATGTCCTGATTTGATATGTAGGCATTCTTAGGCTACTCAATGTTATGTATGGTAATAAAACTGAATTTCAATACAGATCATCAGACATTGAAATACAAGCAGAAGAAATATGCATTACAAAAACCTTTTTGGCAAGCTTTCCAATTGAAAGTTCAAATATGCCCCCTTAAAACAGATTAACACAGACAACAGTAAAATGACCAGAAAAATGTAGCTCATAGTCGTACACTCACACTCGTTTAGGACATGTAGTATTGAAGACAAGAATGCAGGTTGGGATTTTGACCCGCTTTCATCTATTGTACTAATCAGGGATGGACACTGTTTATTTCTCTCCAACTGCTACTACTCCATAGTTGTCTCCCTTAATGACCCTACCGTGAGGGAACACAAATAGCAACTGAAATGAACCTTTTTGAAGGAGAATGAGACATTACAACATGCCATGAAATAACATTTCACACAATCAGACATAATGAAGGATAGTGAAAAAGAACAATACAAGAACATACCACGCCTTCATCTGGGTTTTCAAGATTGATATTTGGATGAATCCACCCTGTCCTTATTGCCTACAAGGAGTCACAAGTTCATGTCAACAATCAACTCATGACACATCTCACCAAGTTTTACATTTTGGAGTTAATTTTAGTAAACATAATTTCAAGTTTGAAATGAAGTTTGCAAACAATGACAAGGAAATCAACAAACACGAATGATATTTGAGTGGCAATAAGAGCATCAACAAAGCATTACATTGCAAGCCTCCTCCAGCAGATCAACCAAATTTTCCCTCTCTCAATGAACAACATCAAAGAGATTATGGAACTTCTAGTTCAAGCCTGATTCAGTCAAATCCCTTCCCTTTTCGGCAGACCCATTCCCACCCAGCAGAGAAGATCAATTCAAGGATCTGAAGGCCAATTATTCCCCAAGGGATTTACCCCTTCTCAGTGACCCTTATAGTGTAAATAACAACATCAGAGGCACATAGGCATGTTTCTTATGGTAAACATATTATGCAAGATGCTTTAGTAAATGAAGATAAAAGCATAAAAAAGTCTGGATCAGTTAACTGAAATACCAATACTTATCGTTGCATGCAAATACTGCGAAAGTTCATTCCATGAGATTGCTATCTAGACTAGTAAGGGGTATGAGTAGGGGCGGCAATTTTTGACGCAACACGAAAACACGACTCGAAATTGATAGAAAATTAGTGGATTAGGGTTGATCATTTCTCAACACAAACTCGTAAATGATACAATCCATTAACACAAATAATAAATGGGTCGGATTAGTGTCAACCACGAATAACACGAAATTAACATGATTAACTAGTACTACAGGAATAAAATGCCAATTATTTGTTATTATTTATTAAATACTGACATAATTATTATACAAAAAAAGACCCTTTTAGTCATTTTTATTATTATGTTTATTAAGTAAATTTTTAGTTTATAAAAAAAGTATAAGCATAAATTCAATTAAGTAATAATAAAATCTTAAACTTAAACCTTAGCTTTAAATTCTCTACTCACAGAAGTTATACGGGTCAGCACGAATACAACACGAACATAAACAGGTCAGGTCGACATGACACAATTAGTTAAATGGGTTGAGTTAGTATTGACTAGTGTTGGAGACGAACCCGTAATGACACAACACTATTGCCACCCCTAGTTATGAGATAGGCTACTTTGGTTATTGGCTATATTCTTATTGGTAGAGTGACGTCCTCCCCTTTTTACTTTGTTGAAAAGGGATTCCTCATCCCCCAAAATTTCTATACATTCTCTTCCTTAAATTAATATAATTTCCCGCTGAGGAACAAAAATATGTAATTACTGGATAAAAGGTGCACAACAAATTTTCATGTAATAACCCCCCCCCAACAAAAAAACACACACACACATATGTAGCTTTTTCCTGCAGATGATCAGCTTGAACACAGACTTCAATTTGTACCACAACTAAATTCGTAGGTTGATACCTGTACAGTTGCAACAGCTTCCACAGCACCGGCTGCTCCGAGTAGGTGGCCAATCATAGATTTTGTAGAGTTCACTCGTAACTGTGAACATTAAAAAATCCCATTAATCCAGAATAAAAATAAGGCTCACAAAGGAAAACTCAATATCTAATCAAGTAACCTCAGGATTCTGGCCAAAACAGTGAACGAGGGCTTGGTACTCCTTCAGGTCCCCAGCTGGTGTTGATGTTGCATGTGCATTAATGTAGTTCACCTCTTCCCTAGATACCCCAGACTGAGCTAAGGCCTTTTCTATGCATAGAATCACACCAGTCCCTGCTTGTAGGTGTGAAACAATGGATATCAGTTCAAACCACATTTTCTTATATTAGCTCATACAATTTGCATATCATGTTTACTTTCCAATTCTGGCCACATTGTTACAAATGCAAGTATTTGGATTCAAAACTGGAACAAGTATTAGGTAGGAGCAGTCGAGCAGATATTTATATCTTCTTGTTTTAAATTGTGACTCTAATTCATCACCCTTGAAGAGGCCCACTAGGCTCATAAACTAGTTTGAGAGGCCTAATGCTACCGGTGTGGGATAATTCTCTCTCTTTCTCTCATAGTACCACTGATATGAACAGAACTCCATATGCATTTAAGTAGTAAATATTCAATCACAGATTCCATTAGGAAGTCTTGCAACGGAAGTTGCAAATTGCTAGTGATAATAATGCAGCAACACTCTCCAACCGTCATCTAAACATCATAAAAATAATCTGTGACCGCGAGAGAGATTTTATTTGGCATAGGAATTTGTTGTGAAACTTCATTTTTAATCTCATCTATCACTTTCAAGTCAAGAGGACAAAGCCTTGTCCTATGTCCCATTTCAAGAAGCTAAGTTGGACACACACATGTACTCTTTTTTGCACACATGTCTGCTGAGGACAAAGACTGGCAGGGAGTATACTTGTATAAACTTCACAAATTGGATGCACATTTTGTTGTTGATAAACCATAAACTTAAAGTTATGCCATACAAACTAAAACCACTGCCCGTCCACCAATTTTGGAGGCCAAGGTACAATCCAACCATGGATCAGTCAGCTGACTCGTTTGATGCATGAAAACTTTAAAATAGTAAAAGGTACAATGACAAAAAACCTGACTCAGTTCATTGTCTAAGGCTTATTAACTGTTAAGGAGTTTGATTCCTCATCCCCCATAACCACAAGGATTCTTTCACTCAAAGCATAAAAACATTCAATGGCACAGTCTGGTTCAATAAGAGAACCAGACCAACAGAGGGGCTGGATTGCTGCTTTGCCAGTCCTCACCTGTTTATTAAAGTGAATCAGACCAACAAAGTGGCTGGAACCCCACCTTTGCCAGTTCAATCACTGATAATAACAGTTCCTATTGCAACTCACCAAAGCTTTTACACCATGACTAATAATAGCTTAAGCACCTATTTGAATTCAAGCACTTGCGTAGGCTCGAACATTCAAACACAGGATTCAAGGTGACTACAATAATACTATAGTCAACAAGCTTATCCTTGTGATTTCGAGGTTCTTATAGCTGATTTTGAGCATAAAAACAGCTACAAACTTTGAACAACTCCCAGAAAAAAACAAAGACTGAGAAACAAGGACAAAAAACCTTCCCACAATAAAGAATATATAAAAATATTTTACCCAAAAAGGGAGAAAAAAAAAGGAAGTGTTAAATAAAGAAGAATTTCCATCTCTCAGAAAATATTACATGATATTCAATATCACAGTGCAATCGGCTGTGCATGGAATCACTATTCAAAAAACTTAACAACGTACCTTCAGGATGAGGCTCTGTCATGTGATAAGCATCACAAGTGAAGCTTCCACCCAGAAATTCTGCATAGATATTTGCACCTCTTTTCTGAATAAAAGCAACAAGAAATGAAAAAAATCATCAGTAGTGCAAAGCAATAATTTTATTTGAAGACTCGCATAGACTACATATTGTATGATTTGCCTTTTAAATGTACCTTAGCATGCTCAAGGTCCTCCAATAGCAGAACTCCAGCTCCTTCCCCCATAACAAAACCATCACGATTCTGCCAATAGAAAAACCAAAATGTGTGGCAAGTATTTGAGTTATATCACTTTACCACAAACAGAATCATAATTCGCATAAATGAATGCGCTTACTTTCTCCTAGAGGTTATTATTTCACCAATACACAAACTGGAACCCAAAAACTTCTTAGCCATGAGTTGGGTGTTGACATATTACCTTTCTGAACTCCTCAAAATGGATATCATGACAAAGTGCTTGGCAAGGTGACATATCATTCTTCTTCAAGATAGCGTCTTGCAGAAGAACTTACTCAACAGGGTCACAAGCGTGCTACTACTAGATATCCGTTTTGAGGAGTTCTCTATTTATGTGATGAACAAGAACTTCTGAACAATTTCCTTCGACTATTTTATTTAAAAAAAAAAAAGCTTCCCTAGAACTAGAAACTAACCGAAGGAGAGAAGAATATGAAAACATTAAGTGTCAAACATTACAATATCCCAAGGGCATGAAGCTTTGGTAGGATCAACGTTTCTCTGAGAAAGTGCTCTGCATGCCACAAAACCTCCCAATCCTGAGTCAACAGATATCAAATCAATAAATTCAGGCTACTATAATCAACAAAACCTGAGAAAGGATTATATAAATACCAATAGGTATGATTGCTGCATCTGAGCCACCACAAAGCATCATATCCTGCAAGGTCTCAACAGCTGTCAAAAAATATTGCCATAAACAGCAACATATTTTCTATTTCATTTTCTTTGTGCAGTTTTACTTTGTTAAATTGTTTCTAGACTGCTCTAGAAAAAACCAAATGCAGGACACTCACAGCTTCACCTCTGATGATGTGGTTTGCTGCATTCAATATACAGAAGTTGCTTGTGGCACAAGCAGTAGAAATCGAATAGTTTGGGCCCATCCATCCCTGCAATTCAGTATTTAAATAAGATTTTATGAAAATTTCAATTCGGTGTCAAGTGGATATTAATTCGCAACATCATATTAGCAGACCAGGTCCATAGCGAGGATGGCTGAACCCATATTTGTAGTTGCAAAAGGTACACAAAAGGGATTCATCTTCTTGTACGAGATCCTTAGAGCTTCTATTGCATCATTGAAAACCTGCTCAATTTACAAGAAAACCCAAGACAAAATCAATAAAGAAGGTATCTGATAATGCAGAATGAATCCGTTCATTCTGCAGGCATTGTGGCTCTCATGTGCAATTCTGAAGCCTGGACACCATTTACTGCCAGAAGAAGTTCTAAGAGGAGGACACTATATAGGTAAAGACATAGGCCACAGCGACACATCATCACAGCAACATTTCAAGAAGTTGGAATTTATTCCCAACTTGGAGCATATAAGCAGCTTCAGTGAACTCTCTGAAGTTGCTTTCATTTGGTTTGGTCTACTACTCAACAAGCAAACCACAAAGATGGCTGATGCAACAAGCAGGAACATATTTCATGTTGTATAACTCAAATTTTACTCGGTATAAAATTTTGTAAAAAAGAAGTTACTCCATTCTCTAATTTTAATGAAATTTGCACCTTTAAAATGCAATACAGTCAAAGGTTACCTTCATGCCACCCATAGCCGAGCCAATCAAAACCCCACATTTAGTCTTATCCACTTCATTCATTACATCTTCCGTAATTCCACCATCTTCCAATGCTTTTTTGCCAGCTGTGAGCATGTAAAGCATGAAGTTGTCCATCCTCTTCGAAAGTTTGGGTGCAACCCATCCATCTGTTGAGAAAGACTTGATCTCCCCAGCAATTCTCTATCAAAAAACCCTTCTATCAAACTTAAACCAAAAGGCCTGACCTAGAAACACAGAGAGACCATGAACAAAGAAATACCGTTGGATACTGGGAACAATCAAAAGCCTCTATCTCACTTATGCCACTGACACCTTCAAGCAGATTATTGTAAAACACCTCGGGATCATGACCAATTGGGGTCTCCACACCCATCCCTGTGACCACCACTCGCCTTTGCCTGGTGGGAAGTTTCTTTTTTACAGCAACTTCCATGGCCGGTTGCACAGCGACGGCCATTGCTTCACCTAAAAACATTAACAATAAGTCACAACCGATGGTTGTACACACCTCCAAACATATCGCGTGGAACAGTACTCAAACATTTAATGGTGAGAGCATTAAATAAAAATTAAGCAACTTCTTAATGTGAAACTTTAAATGAGTATTAAAATATTTATTTAACAACCATAAAGCCTGGCACCCAAGTTGGCTGAGACCAATTTTTTCTCATGACAAATGCATGCAAAACAATTATAACAAAAAGGCAGAAGAAACAGAGAAGTATCCCAGAGCCCCATAACCAAGGTAAGTATTACCAATCTCTTAGAATTAGAAACTACAAGCTAGGTACAAAAAAATAGATAGTAAGGATGAAGAAGCAAGGCGAATGAAAACTACTGGTCAGATTAAGAATTCTGAGTTCAACGCAACCTCACCTGCCCTTATAAACTAAAAATTCAAGAAAAAAAAGCATATATATATTTCGTTTGAATATATACAAAGAGAGCAAAAGGCATCAATATGAAGATTAAGCTGCTAGGCCGCAATCACTCTGTAATATGCAGTGCTCATGCATATTTTATGAGCAAAATACCATCTAATCATTAAGCACTTGTCCAAATAACAACCACAAGCTTCATTTACTGCAAACTTTATTCATCAACTTAAAAGGCGGATTGAACACAAAATTCCAACTTTGTGATTTTTAGGCTGAAAAAACAATGAAAATATATCAAACAGAAGTCTAATTTAAACCCGAGATTAGGATATTATTTGTCTGATAAAACAACAAGTCATGAAATGATTGAACATGCCCAAATTTCCCAATCAAAAGGGCAACGGTGATTACCAGAATGGGCAACTCTTTTGATCTTCCTCCCCCTCCGATCCAGCGGAACAATTTTCGATCCTAGAATCGATCCCAACCCTGTCTGGCCAAAGAAGTCTGATGTCAAAATCCCTTTAGAACTATAATACTCAGGACAGGGCTCCAAAGAACTCATCAGATGCTGTAAGCTCGATCCACACAATGACGAAATTAAACCTCTTTGCAATTGGGTGTTAGTAGAAGTGCATTTAGGCAAGACCATTCTTCTACGAGTCAATTTGGTTAATCTTTTCGAAGGTGAAGATTGAAACATCGAAGGGTTCATCATCATGGTATTGTCTTTCTCACCAGTAACAGACATGCAAGCCGCCACCAACCATGTACAAATTACAGACGACGACGACGACGACGCCATGAGTTTATCAAAAGACCCTGATAATCCAAAAGTACCCAATAACCAAAACAATCAATAAAGAAATCTCTCTCTCTCTCTCTTTCTACCTATACAGCGTGTGTGTGCGAGTGAGTGTGAATGAGAAACACAAATTGATTGATATGAATTAGAGAAGAAGTGGGGTGAAGCCTTCACCGGAAGCGATATTGTGTGGAGTAAGGCAATAATGTTAATGGTAGGCAGAGAGAAATAGAAATGGCATGTTGAGAGATGGCGAGGGTGGTGATATGGAGACAAACATTGTTGGTGGTCGTTGTGGTTTTTGTTTTGGTGGGTCGAATCTTTGAGTTCACAAAAGATATCGGAGGAGGAGGCCGTCTGTCATTTTGCCGGATCACACTCTCTCTCTCTCTCTCCAGTTGGAAGCGGTCGAGACGCCAAGTTCAGAGTTTTGGGCAAAATCTGACTTCTCCTGAAACACACACGCAAACAGAGAGTAACGCCCAAGTGGTCTGTGTCGCTCGCTTGTGCTGTGACAACCAAACATAAATTAAATTAATTATAAATACAAGAAAGAATCTATGACCAGCAACATTTTAAAAATATTTGTGTCACACGGTTGTTAAAAATATTTTTAAAAATATTTTAAAAATACAAGAAATATTTGTCTACCCTTAATACCACCATGTATCGTGTGGGCCGACCACACACGGTTGTTACTAGTTGCCATTACCATAATTGCAACAGCAGAAACAGACATACGTGACAATGGCAGCCGGTAGTTATTAATGGTTAACTCTGTTTAACTCAAGTTACAAACAGAGAATTATAAGTGTTAACAACAGAGAATTACGAGTGTTAAAAAATAAAAATAAAAATAAAATAGAGGTACTGTAGACATTTGTAGGGTGGGACACCAAACTCTACCAAAAAAAAAACATAATAACACAAAAAAAAAATTTAATCCGATACAAGATTGCAAACAGTTGAAGTTAGTTTATAATCAATTTACATAAAAACTAGTTAAAATTCATTTATTTATCAAATAAATGGAACTAAGCTCCTTCAATAGATGACTCATGCTCGAATAATGTCTTGTTTGTTGAACTTGTACTCATTTTCTGTTTAATTTGTTGAGCTCGAACACGAGTTTGAATTCACAATTATTAAATCAAGTTCAAACTCAAATGCCGTAGACAAAAAATGATTCGAAATCAAACAATTTCAAATTCAACCCGGTTCAGTTTGTTTGCACCTTGAAAGGTTGTTGCCTGTTTGTATCTCTGTCCAAATGGGGGGAGGAAAGTGGTTAGAATGGTGGGCATTATAGTCTTTCAACAGATAAAGAAATGAGTATTCGTTCAAATCCATTATGTTTGGATCAAAAATAGATCATACGTATTAGACGATGGACGTATACAAAAATACTCATATAAACCTGCACAAGGATGAATTGACACTTATCTCCACCCCGTCCCGCCCCCGCTAACTCGTATATATATGTAAAAGATCATAAAACCTCAATCCTATTCCTACCAACCTATAAAGTTAATTTTAAAATTCAGTGGGCTATTTTTTTTTTCTTTGTCCAATAAGGTAAGATCTATTAT
>CAUOFW020003325.1:273883-303015 GCA_963454935.2 Ilex paraguariensis | reverse complement strand
GTTCTCATTCTCATTATCTAAAGATTTTGGGAGCTGCTCAGCAGATAGAGGAGAGAGGGAGGGGGAGGGGGAGGGCTAGGAGAGATGGACCGGGCATCAGACTAACTTGGCATTATTTTCATGGTCTGGCTGCCCTTAGATTAAACTGCATCTTCATAAAATTTGTACTTGATCAACATGCTTGACTTCAGCTTATTTCCAGGTATATCCATTCTTGTTGCAACTCCTGGACGGCTTTTGGATCATTTGCAGAAGACATCATCATTCGTGCGCACAAAATTGCGCTGGATTATATTTGATGAAGCAGATAGGTATTATTTCCAATCTAATGCATTAACTCTATTTAATCCCCACCCCCCAAAAAAAAAAAAAATCACTTGTTTTTAATGCCTTGGTACTCCTGCACATGTACAGGATTCTGGAATTGGGATATGGAAAAGCGATAAAAGAAATACTTGATATCTTGGGATCAAGGCAAAATATGTCTGTTAAGAAGGAGGGAAACAAGATTTCAAGGACACCTGAAGCTCAGATGCAGAATTTGTTGTTGTCAGCTACCTTAAATGAAAAAGTGAATCATCTTGCTCAAATTAGTTTAGAAAATCCAGTTATGATTGGTCTGGATAAGGAGAAGATGCTAACGAAGCCATCTTATGAGCATACAGGATCTCTAGGATCTGAAAGGATTGTTGAGTTAGAACATTCAGGGAATGTATTAAGCTCATCAAATGATGA
The DNA here is from genome assembly GCA_963454935.2 of Ilex paraguariensis. Classification (NCBI taxonomy): domain Eukaryota; kingdom Viridiplantae; phylum Streptophyta; class Magnoliopsida; order Aquifoliales; family Aquifoliaceae; genus Ilex; species Ilex paraguariensis. The sequence continues at coordinate 302,280 of CAUOFW020003325.1, read as the reverse complement.
ATATAAACTGCCACCGCAATTAGTTCAGAGATATGTGAAAGGTACAAATTCATGAAACTTTATTTTGGTGACCCTATTTAATTGCAGCGCTGTATGAGAATTGTGATAACATTTCCCGTGCAGTGCCTTGTGGTTCACGGCTTGTGGGACTACTTTCTATTCTAAAGAATCTTTTTGAGAGAGAAGCTTCTCAAAAGGTAAAGCCAGTCTTGGACTTGCACTTGTTCTTTGCAAATCATCTTTTGTAATGGTGTCATCTTTGTAACTTTATGATTGGATATTGTGAAAATTAGTGTTTAGCAACTATATCTCTTAATTGTAGTCTCCATTACTAATATCTCTTTTCAAAATTTGTTCTCAAAGAGTACTAAAAGTGGTCCCTTTATATTTGAGGTAATCCCTGTGTTGGCAAGCTATAGTTTGGTAACACCAACCACCAGACCATGAGCCACAAGTCCATGGGGGACCAGTTTGAGTTTAGTTAACATTACTTTGCTTGGTGCTGCATCCTCAAAAATGGTTGTTACGACATGCTTAATGTTGCAGTTATTTAAACAGAGGATTTCCCAAATATCATTGTGATCCATTCTCAAGGATGGTTGTTATGCCATGCTTATAGTTTCAGTTTTTAAACAGAGTATTTCCCTAATATCTTCGTGAATACTAGCACTCACCACTGCATGGATTTCTTTCTGACTATGCCCACACTTATTGCCCTCCCCCCACCCCACCAAAAAGAAAAGGATGAAAAAAATAACACTCTTTTCCTTTCTAAATAGAAAGAGAAGATCCTCATTTTGTCTCATGCCCTTAATTGTCAAACAAGGTTTTCTTTTGTCATATTTGATGTTTCCTTATACTAAATGTTCAAGTTGTTGAATCCACTCGCGTAATTATCTTACAGGTTGTGGCATTCTTTTCAACGTGTGATGCTGTAGATTTCCATTATTCACTTTTAAGCGAATTTCAATGGTCTCCTACTTCACAATCAGAAGCTGAACTCAGACAGCTGTTTATTCAATACAAAATTTATCGGTTGCATGGGAACATGAAGCATGAGGACCGGAGAACCACATTTCATGCATTTACAACAGAGAAATCAGCTTTGCTCTTGTCCACAGATGTTGCTGCTAGAGGCTTGGATTTCCCGAAAGTTAGATGTATTATACAATATGATTCTCCTGGGGAGGCCACTGAATATGTGCACAGGTATATAATAATTATTCTTCCTTACGTTTTGGATTATTTCATTTGTTTTTCATATTTTATATTTTGAGTTATCATTACTGCTGTTTATAAGTTCTGCAACTGCGTTTGTTGGTTCTCTATGTATAACAATATAGGTTTTTTTTGTTTCTTTAAGGGGAAGGGGTAGTGGATAAATATTCAGGCACTCAACCCAGTGCCAATTTGCAACTTTCACATGTGATGTTGTTGGGATTCTCTGTTGTCCAGACTCCAGACCATTGTGGTCTCCTGCTTACTAGTTCTAACCATCACTATGACTCATATTCGTCCCAATTTTATACTGATTACCATTGGGGAACTTTTAACAATAAGATAATCTCTATTTCATTTCAAGCAATCAACTGATTTTCTGGGACAAAGCATTTCTAGACCTGGTCATCAACTGTATCATCCAGCCATAGGGCAAGAAGTTTAAATGGACAGGGGGCCTGTAAGGGTCTGATGCTTCTTTAATTTATATGGCAGGGTTGGAAGAACTGCTCGTTTGGGAGAAAAAGGAGACTCTCTGTTATTTCTGCAACCAGTTGAAATTGATTATTTGCAAGACTTGGAGAAACATGGTGTCTCGCTAACAGAGTATCCCTTACTTAAATTGTTGGATAGTTTCCCACTATATGGTCGCATGCACCATGTCAAGAATTTAGTTTCTTTAGAGATGCATCCTTGGGTGCTTTCTCTGCAGAAGACACTAGAATCTTTCATCTCGACAGAGGTATGACCTTTGTCCATGGATCTTGTTTGGTTTTGATAGACCCTTATTGTTGCACTTTCTTATTCAACTACTGCATGTGACTGTAACAAGTTCTCACACAGTTCAATCTCCTCACCACTAACCTAGAGAGGGCAAAATCTTCTTAACCAATTGTAAGTTATAGTAAATAGCTTATTATGAATGCTAAAGTCAGCAATATAGACTTTTTGAAGTTGTCACATATGTTGACCTCTTACTGTTATATTATGTTTATTTATAGTTTATGTTTCTGAATAATGCATATCAAATTTCTGCTGTGTTGGAGTCAAACGTGGTTATTTTCACTCTATGCAAAGTTACTCCAAGGCCACCAGCAGTTGTATATTGTACTTAATTTAGTTAGATGAACTTTAAGTTTTCGATTGTACACCATTTCTTGTTATCTTTGTTATAAATGACTTCCTTTTATATAGTGTAATGAAGTAAGTATGGAGGTTGATCCCCATTAATTAAGGACGTTGGGAAGGTGGCTGAATATAAACCTGATCTTTGATTATGTCACAAAGTGGTTGCCCTCATATTTGAACTCACAATCTTGTGATTTTTAACTCGAGCATTTTACTACTTTATTGGGCAATGGCGCCCTTTCTACACACTACTATTGAACTGTTTTATTGAAGTCAAACATAGAAAGCCATGATGCATAAAGTTTTAGGTCATATTCATGGTTATACAAAATTTCAAGGGGAAATCGAGCAATTTCGGAACAAATTCCAATTTCATTATGTAGTATCACACTATCACTATTTCCATTGATAAGAAATTTGTCAAGCATGATGGATACAGGAAGTGCATGTATTCCAAAAATGAATTTCATTCCTCTAGATGTTAGTAAAGGGGTTTAGGAGTAAGAAGCCTTACACCTAAGGAGAATTATGCCCTGCGTGTCTTCTCCCTCCCTCAGCCCCCCCAAAACACAAACACCCCCAACCATTTTTTTTTTCTTCCTATTTTTAGTATTCTAAGTTGAAGTCTGGCACCATCTTGTCTCAGCCAAGGATGAAGAAGTTGGCCAAGAATGCATTTTGCTCTTGGGTACGTGCATACACTGCTCATCGCGGGGAACTGAAAAGGATTTTTATGGTGAAGAAACTTCACTTGGGGCATGTGGCAAAAAGTTTTGCATTGAAAGAGCAACCTTCTTTGGTTGGAAAGTCGGTCCATAAGCAAACAAACAAAAGGATGCAAAATCAAAAACAGAAGGGATTAGCTAAGAAGAGGAAGGTTTCAAGTATATCATGAATGCTGAACAGTTATCACCATGTCAAATTGACAAGTTGAATGCATCGCAGACATTGAAGGGGTTCAGTCTGGAATCATCTTGGACAGTCCCAACTCTGTATATGTTTGAGCGATCTACTGGAGGTAACAGATGAAAGGTAAAGCACAATAACTTTGTGTGATTATGCCATTTGAGTTGTGCGCCAAATATGTCTTTTATGACACTAAATTTTGGTAGTTCGAATTTTGGCCATGAGATACTGATATTGTAATTTTGAGTGTGTACCACAGGATTTCCAGTTATCTTGTTGCTATATTAATTTTTTGGAGTTTCATATTGAAATGATGTGGGGGTAAAATCTGTTAATCGTTTAGAATAATTGTAAATTAATATTCAGTTCTTGATATTTTTGGCTTGTGAAGTTACGAGGCTTGAAAGCGAGCTCCTGCCCTAATTAGTAGGAGCGTTCTTGTTATCGGTGGATGGCTGTTTGCACTGAGGAAGTATACAGTACATTATATTTGACCACTATGGGGATGAAAGTATCATTTTTGTTCATTTATTTCTTGGCTAACAGAAGGAAGAATGTTTTTTTTTTTTGAACGGAAGAAGTTTGAATAACGAAAACTGCGTTATATTTTTTTATGGTACAGGAAAAAAATGCATTTATGTTTTTTTAGGGTAGGGAAAAATTGCATATATATATATATATATATATATATATATATATATATATATATTATATGCTTGCTACCTCTCAAGCGGTAGGTGGAACTGTGTTGTAAGTAATAAAACTGCTCAAGTTGGGGGCCTTGTGGTCCGTAAAAACCTAATCAATTTTCAAGTGCGAACCACTCAACTGTTTTATTGGTAGCGTAAGCAGGTGAGGTCCCGCCATCCCGGACTCTCTTAAGTTGGGAGTTGTGTCTACCGTATTGGCATGATGATAATCCAGTGGTTAAGATTTGGTCAATTGTTTTAAGTGCTACGATGCTAGTTTGAATTTTAGGCGGTCAATTTTGAGAGGTTGCTTTGGATCAACTTTTACGGTGGACTCAACTTTGGGAGAATTCGTGCTCATCTCATCAGGTCCACAGGACCCCCACTTTATGAGGATGCACAGCAGAATTCCACAAGCGTTGGCGAGTGGAGAATCATAGCAATTAGATGGTGAGGTGAGGTGAGGTGTAGATCCTCCCACGCCAGGTGAATTTACATCCTCTGGTTGGTCTCTCTCTCTCATCGGGAGACATATAAAATCACAAAGGTGGGGTTATGTTCATTAAACTGCAGGCCAATCACCCGTGATTCGGCCCACCTCTGGGCCCTGGTTTTCTCAGACTACTATTTTTTTTATTAAAAGCACCATTTGAAGAAGAAAATCAACAAGCAGAGTTGTCTCTGTCACTTGTCTAGTCGCTGAAATGGCATGCAATGGCTTCCAGCTAATTTTCTTGACGGCATTCATTCTATTTTCATTTTCATGCATTTTATTTTTGTAAGGTCCTTCCAGTTTTTTATTTTTTAATATTTTTTTATCTACTTGCGCTAATTTTGCAGTTTTATTTCTTTCAATAGTGCATTTTTAAGATTTATTAGCATTGCACGTGAATAATTTTTTTGTTGAATTTATATGAAATTATAAATTTTATGTGTAATTAAATTAAATGATAAATTTGGTGTCAAAAAATTAATTGAGTAGCGCTTTGCTTACTAAATCATTTACCAAATTTTGTATCTTAAATCAGTGTGATGGTATAGATTAGTGGATCCACTAGCTTTTATCAAATATAATTGTACTAGTTATTGATTGTGTCTGAAGGCACATTATAATAAAAAATAAAAAATAAAAAATATATTTATATTCATATCTAAAATTAAATAATAAATATAGATAAAAAATAAAAAAAATTTAAAAATCAGTTTGTAATGGGGTGAGAGGTGGTGGTGGTAGGAGACGGTGACGGTGGTGGTGGTGACGGCGACGGTGGGGGTGGGGGTGACAATGACAGTGGTGGCGACAATGGGGTGGTGGTAGTGGTGGTGGCAGTGGTAGAGCGATTTTAAACATTATTATTTTTTTTAAAGTATTTATGAAAAATAATTTGTAAAAATACATTTAAAAAATCACTTCAAAGACACCCTTAGGGTCTATTTTTCTATTAAATTTAGAGTGTTAATATTAACCGTTAGATTAACTTTAAAGTAAAATTTAAAGCGATTTCAACCGCGAATAATAAAAATTATTTTGTTTATTTTTTGAGATTTAAATTATAAATTACTTTATTATATAGATAAAATTTTAACATATTATTTAAGATACAACATTTAGTAAATAAATTTGACAAACTAATAAAAAGTCTTCCCCCACGTGAAAAGGCCAATTATAAATTGACTGCAGATCGGAGAGTCCCAAAGAACTGGAAGGGAACGGAGTTACTTTTGGGTACTGCTGTAGGTGTTAAATGCAAACCCACCCCCCCCAACACACACACACACACTCAAAAAAAACCCGAATTCTGCATGAAAACAGGGGGTGGGTTAAAATATTGTTGATTAACGCCTGAAGAAGGAACTGTGGGTTTGCTCGAGATCTTAATTCAATGATAAATCATTAATTGAATCGAGATATAGATAACGAGTTACACTTAAATATAATGAGTAATTTACTATTGAATAAAATTGCGTAAAACAATAATGAAGAAGAACTCAATCTTGATTGATTATGTCAAAAATACTCGGTAAAAGTTTCTCTCCGGCTCTTATCTGTGCCATGAATCTAGTTTCCTACTTGCTCTTCAGGGTTTCTATTAGGAGTGTCAAACGTGTGATTACGTGTTAAGTTAAACGGGTGGCGGATGAAAAATATATAAATCCGTACATGACATGTTTAATAAACGGATAAAAAATCTCAACACGAACGCGACCTATTTAATAAACGGGTAATACGACACGACTCATTTAACTTGTTTAATTTTAAAAAAATTACATTAACAAATTTTAATACTTTATTTTTTTTATTGTCAATTACACTTGCTTCAAAAAAAAAGAATTTTTAACCAAATCTCATAAAAATAAGAATTGAAGGCTTTAAAAAAAAAACAAAAGGTATTAGTTTGTCTTTGTCTTTGAAGTGTTGCTCATCTCCTCTCTTTTGTTTTTGAACTATTACTTTATTTTTTTTTTATTATTGATTTCTCTACTTCTTTTTTTCTTGCTAATTTTTTAAAATAATTATTAATTTGTTATTATACTAATTTTATTTAAACGGATAAACGTGTGAAACGGTTTGATAGATCTCACCCGAACACGACCCGTTTATTAAATGTGATTGGCATGTCAATTCATTTATCACCAAAACCTGCTTAATTTATGTCAATTCGTGTCGATTAATCGTGTCACGTCGAATTTTAACGACCCTAGTTTCTATATACACACTATAGAACTTGTTGAATTATTTAATTCATATTGAGAATTTTAAATAACAAGACAAAAAAAGAGAGAATGAAAGAACAAGAAAAAACACAACGATATACTGTGGCCCATGTCCACAGACAACAAGCCAATAAAGGATTTCTCTTAATTGTGTATTCGATACAAGAAAAACAAACCTAAATATATGGTGAAAAATCATTACAACAAACATATGTGGCTAATATAGTGCAAAATATAAAGCCATGAATAAAGTCCATGTTTTATCATCTTCAATATACATAAGCTCGCAAAAAAGGAAATCTTTGCATTTGGCAGTTCCCAGGTAAAACTGATGGATTCAGACTTAATACAAATAGTGATAAAATGTCGTTAGACCGTTGATCACTTGCACTCGAAAAAAAAACAAATATAACAACTCAACGATTTAGACCGAAAGTATATCAAGTATTCACGATAAAGTTTTCTATGAACAAGGATGTATTTATAGATTTCTTGTTGTAGATAAATGTGTGGTAAAATAATTTGAAGTAGTAGAAAAGTAAAAAGAAAACTGAAGAAGATTGGTCGCTAGGCAAGGCACGACACTCGTTATCTTTGAAATAGTAATTTCTCCACTAATGATGCAGATGGGCTATTGGAAATTCTACCCCTAGAATACAATGCCTAACTTTAACATTATCAAATACTGCATTCCTTTGTAATCTTGGAATCAAAACTCAACCCGAATAGAAAATCAAAAAATATAGAAACTTTGAATCAAGAAGAAGAAGAAAGGTTAAATTCTTGGTACTTTGTTATTGCATTTGAACTCTATTTATAGTGTTCTATGCAACTTTTAATGAAAGAGTGTAACCCTTCAAAATCATGACAGAAGACACCCCTTGGAAAGGCTGCAATGAAATAGCCATTAGAGACTACTTTTGAACAAAAAATCTATCACGTTTGAACGAGGTTCCCACGTTCAAACGTCCTCAACTCATAGTATCTCAATTCTGAGATTTCTACCAAAATACAGGGAGGAAGTCACGTTCAAACATAGGTTGTATTCGACAACAAACTAAAATCTCAATATCTCAGTTGCTATCAGAAACTGAAATTCTAAAAAAGTATTGGAAGCGAAGCAAATTCGAACATCGCCTCTCTCATTTTATTTCTTCTTCTACTTCTTCTTATATATATATATATATATACAAAATTATTACTTGAAGTTCTTATTATGTAAGCATTCTTTTTAAGAGGATTCCTTGAGTGGAGAATGAAGTTCTTCCTCTATTTATAAATGAAGATGAATCTCTTAAAAACTTCTAAGAACCAATGTGGGATTTATGTCTTTGGCCTCCAACTCATATACTCCAAATATTTTGGAAGGAAATGCAAATTTTCACTTTCCCACCAATCTCAATCTAGAAAGTACTATTATACTTTATGTATACGATATATATATATGTGCTCTTATATATACATGTATTTAATGTTTATGTCAATTTATACAGATGATGTTTTACTAATTAGTACATCAATATTAGTAAATAGCTATATACATATATTTACCTATATATATAACATGTCTACTAATTACTAATGCAACCATTCAAACCAAAGAAACAACCGTCGACAATGATTGTGTTCAATCTCAATCTAACCGTCATCAAAGGTTGTAACCGTTGCCCATTGTAACTACTTTCAACCGCTTTCTCTCCTACTCATACACAAGAAAATACCACCAATTAATGTTCATGAGTTCACCGACGTACAAAAACTACACCTAGAAATAGCAGTTAGATGAATGTTAGTTGTTGTTGGAACCTACTCACAAGAGGGTGATGGAAAAGTTGTCATATGGTTCACTGTGGTATTTGAATATATTTACTAACTTTTTGGTTCAAAACAAAAATCAACTTCATTCTGCCCAAAATCTAAGCATGTATGATCTTTAGAATCATAAACAATTAATCTCCTCTCCCCCACCAATAAGAATATGGCAAAGGAGGGCAAGTGTGGTGCTCAATTACATTTTAGTGCTAGAAATTTAACTCCCACACTTATTCTCCCCCAATGTAATTATGCACCCTCCACTTATTGTCCAAGCCTGCAAAAAGTCTTGGCCAATTACATCTGTTGTTCCTAGAAGGACATTTATGAGAAAAACTAAATAATGCTATTTAACTATGGTTGTAGTTGATGGAAGAACAGTACTTAGAAAAGGGCAATGTTATAAGAACCTTATTTAAAAAATTAATGATGTGACTTCAATGCAATCATTAAATTAGTTATGAGTTTTAATGTTAAATAGAGCTCACTACTAATCCAATGATTATATATATCATTAGATCCCTAAATAAGATTTCTAAATAAGATTCAATCAGCATTTTCCCTTAGAAAATATATACATCATTGGTACAAATCTTAAATAATCTGATAGGAAAAGACGGGGGAATTGAGAGAGTGGAAAAAAAACTCGCAGCACAACATTCAATCAGTTCCTTGGGCCAATCTTTATCCTGATCAAGTTGGAGCACAGGAGTGGAAGATGACTGATTGAACCCCACCTTATATAATGGTGCAATAAAAATGGATGCCCCACAGCAGAAACATATTGCTGACACCCTTTCCATGGTGGATAACACAAAGAACTTTCAACTCCCCAGCTAAGATATTGTGGAATCACCTGGATGTTGACCTTAGTGCATGGCTCTCTTATCAACATCATTAATTCTCTTTCTCTTTCTCTTTCTCTTTCTCTCTCTATATATATATATACATGCGCGCGCGCGCGCGTGTGTGTGTGTTTTATTAGCATGTGGATTGTAGACCCTACATGCTTTTCTAGATAGACATGGCACAAAGTTGAGTGAACCAGAATCAATCATCCAAGCTCAGTGAAGATAAACACCGTTTTACTAAGTAATGAGTCATGACGTACACCTTTAACAGACACTAACACAAGTTATGGAATTTCTTATATTAACACAACGTACAGACCACATCGCGTGTTTAACGATGGTTTGATCCATGTCACGTTATTTTCATAAAAATTACACCATATTAAAACTCAGTAATTCACTGAATATAGCAAGAAATTTAATATAGAAATTTAAGCAGGGAATAATCTCATAATTGACCATTTAATTTTAAAGGATATGCATACTTTGATGACCATGTGCAAACCTAACACAGATGGATATCATTCAATTGGCATGTAAAGTGCCACGATTTTGGTTGATGAAATAAGGGTATCATTCTGTTTGTCTCCATCTCGTGCTTTCGATGTAAAACTAAATGCTGTGTGTGAGTTAACGTTGACAAGAAACCAATCAACTCAAAAGATCTCACTAGCAATGTCACCAAAGATCTTGCACTTGTCATTGATGATAACACGAGGAGACTTAATCTGCACGAATAGTCTAGTTGGATGGGATTAGCTTGGAACTAACAGTAAACTTAGTGCTTGGTTCAACTATAAAAACAAATTGGGTCTGACCTCAATTTTAAAACTCGTTTATAAACTAACTTTAGCTTGAGCTTGAGCAATGGCTTGTTTAGCTCATTAGGCTCCTAAACGTGTATACATATGTATATTATGTAATCCATTACACATATTGTATATACCATGTCATATAACTATGTCTATGTCATACTTATAAGATGTTGTATATGTATAAAATGAGTTGAGCACCTAATCTCAACCACGTGCTTGAACTAGAGTTTAAACTCAATTATAGGCTTGAATTTAGTTTGTTTAATTAGAAGAGTTGAATTGAATTGAGTTAAGTTAAGTCGAGTTGAGCATGAACTTGAATGAAAAATTGGCATGTCGAATGGGAACAAGATGTTTTAAGCTGGTCAGGAGCACAAGTCAAGCTCAAACACATTTTTGTTTGAGCCCAAATTGTCCAATGCGTCGTGCTCAACTCGATTCCGTTTTGTTTGCACCACTAGCTACCGTCCACCTTTCATCACTAAATGTATCTGCGTCTAAAACCGTTTACCATATATAGTTTAGACATTAGCAAATTCTCATTTGGTAACTTAATGAGGGCAGGCTTAAGAGGGGATAAGGCCTTGCAGTCTAGCAAATTAAAGAACATGCCATGAATGCTTGTCATTAATGGAAAAGCTTATGCCATTTGCAGCAGCCTTTGTCTTATTACAAACTCAGACCTGAGCAGAAACCAAAATTTACAGATAGATAGTCAGGTCAGCTGAGCAAATAAGGTTGAACTAAAAGCAGGGTTGATTGGGTTGGTTCAGGCGGACATGATAGCTATCATGGATGGATGGATGGTAATGTAAACAACACGTACGTTCATGCATTGTAGCAATAAACCACTGTAACAAGTGTGATTAAAGAAAGAAAGCCGTAGTCCGTACCAGTAACGAGTGAGACCTGTGAGAGACGAGGCCAAGTCGGTGGCCAACCAAAGAAGAATCTGGATCAGAACACACGATTTGATAAGAAATTAAAGAATTGAAATCAAACCCACCCCACAGTGTGGTCGGGTTTAGGAGGTAGTTGGCCCGACAAAAGCTGCAATTCATCACATGGTTTGGGGGGCTTCGTTGCCTTGCATGACTCCTCCACTGCGCTGTCCTTCAACTGGCAAACCCCCCTCACAACCCTAATCCTTTTTCTGGTATCTTCCATGAGCTTGCTGAAAGGATATTCACAGTGGCATTTATTGATAGGTTTAACAATTTTAAACATAATTTGTAAATCACATAAGATATAGACAATGAGATTTACTTTTAGGGCTCGTTTGGTAGACATATTATGAGATGATTAAATATTAAATTGTATTATTTTTTATTTAATCGGACCTAATATTTTAGGACTCGTTTGATAGACGTATTATGAGAGAATTAAATATTAAATTGTATTATTTTTTATTTAATCGGACCTAATACTTTATTTGAAAAATAAATTTAACACCGTATTAATTTCAAAAACGTATACTTATCGTATATTTTTTATACGTTAGACTTGTATTATAGAGGTATTTTAATACCACCAAAAGATGTGATATTATAATGAGTAATGCTACATGGACTTAAAAAGTAGACTTGATAATCTCAACTATTGAATAGGTAGTGAGTCCTAATAAATGCTGGGATCCACAGTAAAATCAATGATTGAGATTATCAAGTCTAGTTTTTAAGTTTACTTTTTAAATCTATGTAGCATTACTCTCTTATAATTCAACTCAAACGTATTATTTTGCACATTTACTATTATAACCTTCTAACTGATAAACTCAAATTGTCATCAATGTAACAAACACTGATTGAAAGTATTTTTATTAATTCATCGTTAATACTATAAAATAATTCTTTAACCAAACAACCGATTGAATTAAATAATTATTATCCAACGTTTATATTGTGTATTATCAAACACTAAATAAAATTATGTATTATTCTAATACCATATTTAATTTTGTCTTTTGTCCTTCTGTATTGTATTAGATCAAATTATTTTATCTAATCCATTTATTTTTAATACGGCAACTAAATGAACCCTTTAGTAGATTTGAATTTGAATATTAAATGAGTTCACACGAACACACACAAGATTAAACAAGGGGTATGCACAATAGGAACTTATGTATGCAATATTATAAATAAGTTGGATATAAATTAGATATATTTTGACATGACACAACTGTTTTAATAAGTTTTCTCTCTGTTTGTCTTTTGGTAGATCATCCACCTTGAACTCTTAACGGTGATTTAGTGGTTACGTTTGTCCGCTGGTAATCTAGAGATCTCATATTCATCATTTCATATGTTGTTTAAAGGTTAGTCATTCTTATTCTTTATAAGACATATTCTAAACTAGTTTGGACTACGGTAACAAATATCTAAATTCGAAGAAATAGCTAACACAAGCCTGAACACGCTATAACAAACAAAAAAAAATTCATCTGTTGTGAATTCAAGTGAAATTCAATGTATATAATAGAGTATCTCAGTCATTCATGGTAGATAATTTATAAAAAAAAAAATATACAATAAAAAATATATATTAGAGGAGTCCCCAATTACACGATTTAGAAAATACGATACCATCCATTAATAACGTTTTTATGATTGATTGTCTATGCTTTTTGGGTGGCATGAATTTGAATGAGAAATGTTATAAGTAATTAATAACTTAGTGGTTGTTGTTGCTGTCACAATTTATTTGTTTGCAACGTGAACATGATCATTGATAACGATCGGATCATAACACCGTACTTTGGATTGTTGTGATCGATATAGAGGTAAGTTAGACAGGTCAAATTAGTTGACTTTTTCAAAGTTACTTTCATATATATGAATTTTAAAATACCCATATCTAGTCGGAAACGGTGCGACAAAATTCTTTCGTTTTGAGTCTAAAAAATATGTTTTTTAAGTCAAAATTGATCACTGTTAGTTCTGCTTTAATCCGATATATTAGTAGTTTTGAATAGTATATTTAGTTTGAAATTTTCATTTTTTTGGCAGCACAAATTGTCTAATTACGTAATTAACGATAATTTGACCATATTTTATTATTTTATAAATTATTTTTTGGTTTCTGGTACTGTTTATTTATATTCTTGTATGCCTTTAGAGTTGAGTAACTTTTAATTATTGAATATAATGAGAGAGCTTTCTCTTAGGAATCAACAAGTTTACTGAAAAATGATCAAAAGGCTTGGATCTTTGTCCACTTCATAAAATTAGAAATGATCTAAAAGAATTCGGTTTCTTTGGTTGTTGCTTTTGATCATGTCTCGCACCGCTCATGAAAAATTAACTACGTTTTGTGAACAATGTGAGTGATCATTCCAAATTCCAAACCCTAGTGGCATTTTATAAAAATTTGGTGAGTTATAAATTATGTCAAAATTTTAAGTTTAAATAATATTATTTTTATAAAAAATATACCTCAAGTTCAAAGCCACTTCACCGAGCTTAATGTGCAAGCCTAAAGTCAAAGCTTAATACGGCTCTCCTTCATTTTTATTGGAGTAGTTGGCCAAACAAGTACTTATTTAGTTTTACTTTAATTGAACTCTAATAATGTCGCAGCTCCATAGCTTATGGCATGTGAATAATCTCCGGTTTTTGCGGCTAGCGGCCAGTTCATCGTGCTAAAAAAATTCCTCTCTTTTAATTTACTTTTTTTTTTTTTTTATTATTTGATTAAGACGTTATAAACCAAACCACCTTTTCCCAACTCCATGTGATGGTTTCAACTACGCTACCTACAACTCTTACGGTTTGTTTGGATGAATTTTTGGAGAAGATTTAGATTGACTTTCTCAAATCTTTTCAAATCTAAATATCTCTTTACAAAAATGAAATTCAACATCGAATTCAGTCTATACTCATGTTTAGTATATAACATATACATATGTAAATTTCACATATATATCATAATTATTAACAATTATTTATCCTATAAATAATTATTTTGTCCATTGATCAATTCAATTCATATTCATGGTAAGGGTACAATTGTTTTTTGTATTCTTTACCCCTTAACCCATCTTTCCAAACTTATCCCCTCCTTAAATTTGACGAAACTCATGATTATGAGTTTAATATTCAGGTCAGCTACGGGCCGTTTTTTAAAACCTATGATTGAATTTGAAATTTAAACATGAGATTTGAGGGTCCTTTAGACTATTTTTTCCAAATTTATCTTGCCAAGTTCTCTCATACCCCCCTTACCAAACAACCCTTTAGGGGTGATCTATTGGTCAAATCTGTCCTCTTGTAAACAAAAAATTTCAGATTCGATACTTCTCACACTCCTTAAAGGTCAGCTACCATTGTTTTTTAAGAGATATGTCCTTAATCTAGTTTGAGTTACGGTGGCCGACTTAGAACTCGAGAAGGTAGTTAGCACAAATCTAAACACCCTGTAACAAACAAAAAAAAAAACTATGCTACTTATAAGTTATTTTTGGTGCGATAGTAAAAATGGGTTTTGTAATGTTATCCCTACTTGATATGAAATACAAGAAAACTAAGAAAGAAATAAATATAAGTAATTATATATGTAAAAAAAAATTAAGCATATATTGGACTTACAAATCTCATAATTAGGATGATTTTGTACATTGCACACCACCCTTTTAAAGTATAATTAAACAACTAAGCATGATTAAGATTCTACTGGACAAGTAGCTTTTCTCCAAAAGAAAAAGCTTTACGCGAGGAAAAGTGGAGGGGGGCGCCGTGACGGTTCGTGATTATTGAAACTTTATGATAGTGGAAGAATCTTTGAAACAACATTTCAATTTCATGAGCCCAATTTTATTTCAAATGGCATTAGCAAAGCTGCCCAGTGATGATTTCTTCTAATTTAATTATATAAGGTGTGATAAAGTCAATATATATATATATATATATATATATGATGCATGAGATATATTTAGAGCACTCAAGTATTATGTTTTTGTAAATGATTACACGTTTTTTAATTGCTAACTTTATAAATTAGGACTAAACTAATTCAAGTTGCTCAATATGGAGTTGATGATTCTGGCACAATGAACAAAATGACAGATTTTTCTACTGATGAACTCAAGTTTGTCTGGAAGGTCGAAAGTTTCACTGCAAATGGATGTTGAGAAATAGTAAAAAACGGTGATCAAACTCTTTTTACGAATGATCTGTTCACTCATAAGTTTTCCAATAAAAATTTGTCGCTCAAAAAGAAAAGTTAGAAATGCGTCAAGAGTGTTTTTCGACATGACTTCTTCGACGATCAAGTTAGTTTATAAGAGAGGGTTGAAAAAATATTGTTCTATTATTTAGGTGAGATTTTGCGTATTTTAAACTTGAGCTTGAGAGTGTTATTTATACCTTCTTTGAGTCAATAATTGCGGACGGCTGAGTCTCTTGGAGGAAAGACTCCTTATTGGCTCACTTGAAAGGTAACAGTTGGTGCTCAGTTTCACGTGATAGAAACTTCCGCATTTAATGCTTGGATTTTCATGCACTTAATGCTTGTCTTTCAGATTTTGTTGAGCAATAAATATGTTTCATCCTTATGTGGGAGTCCTTTAATGTGCTCTAATTGTGGTTGCGCATGCGTAAGGGCATTTTCGTCCATTGTCCTTCAGGAGGTCATGTTTTCTGTATTTTGTACTTCATACACTCTTATTATTGGCTACTGAGTTGTCTTCCTATCACTCTAATTACCTTGAAAATGAGGAATCGATGATTGACAATTCACTCTATATCCAAGAGGTGATGCTCCACTTGACCTTGATTATTGGGATGCTTGCATCAGCTCACCTCCTCTTCTTCTTTTTTTTTTTTTTTTTTTTTTTTTTAAGAACTTAGCCATTTGGTAGAGGCTAACCACTAGAATGATTGGTCGCACTACACTGACATGGGGGGCTTAATGCTGAGGTCACATGTCGGGTGGAGAATTCCTCGAGAGTACCTGAACGCTGAGGATACGTATTAGGCAACGAATGCTCTTAGGGACCCAAATATCGATAACACGTGTTAAACAGGCAACGCTTCAGTAGTTATGTACGTAGAGAACACGTGTCAGTCACTAGGAGCCCTGAGAGTACTTGCACTGAAGACATGTGTCACTCCATGGAGATTTTAAGACCACTATGCCGAGGACACTTCCCCATCACTCTTTAGTTTTGTCACATCATTTATGATATAACTTTTATATTGATAGTTCATCTATCATGAATTAAAATGAGATTAGTGAAACTCAAGCTTATAAATGATTGATGATCTTCTAGTAAAAAAATTGAAAGAAAAAAAAAAACAATGAAAAAGATCTAAATTCGTCTTATTATATAAAATGTCTAAATTATACCGTATGGTTCAATTTCAATGGTTCTTATTAATATCTTCTTTTTTTTTCTTTCAAAGTAATAGTTGTTATTAGTATGGATCGAACCTCCGGGCCTCAAAAACACCACAGAGATAGTACAAACTAATCTCAATTAATGTGAAGTATATTATAATAAGAGTAGGATGATATCCCCTCCAATTTCATAAAAAATTTTCAACAAAAAATTTAATTATCATTTGAATGAAGAATGGGATGGGGTTAGAAGAGGGCAGGGCGGCGAAGCAGGATTGGATTTGTATATGGAAATATGAAATTAAGTAAAAGTGGGAATCTGAGGTAAGTTTTGGAAGAGGAATTTAAGGGAGAAGGAAATGAAAAATGTCGGCTAAGAGCAAAGCACGCCTTCTTATTTTATCCCCTCTCTCTCTCCTCCAGTGGGAGTGGGACTGCACTGCACCGCAGTCCCATATTTAATTATGTCGGCTTCTTCCAAAAGCAGAGGCTAACAGTATAATATAATAATATAACACGTAGTTTCTACCACTACTGTACAAAAGCCGCTCCGCTTTTCTTGGCTTGGGATTTTACGGCGACTCCTCAGATTCCACCACCACCACCGTGATCCCTGCCGCTCCTCCAAATCTGCCACCCTCACCTCCTCTAATGGACCCTACTCTCTCCTTCCTATCTTTTTCCTTTTCGGTATTATCAACTGTCAAATCTTCCTTATTTCTCTCCGCCGAACATCAACGGCGGTTCCTGCGCCAACCGCCATATGTGACCAACGCTAAGCTTTGAGTTTTTCGTATTGATAGCAGCTTTTTTTTGGAATTCGGAATTCAAACTGAATCTGTTGTTTTCTCAGTGGTCTCTGGTTGATTCAGCTGAAGGAATCACGAATTTGGAACGAGGATAATTCAATTTTTGGTGGCGAAATCAGTTGTTCTTTGCATTTGAAGATGGGCATTGATTGCTTGGGTTCAGTGTGAATTGGGGAACCTTTTACAGAGCAGCAAAGCTAGACCAAAAGGAAGAAAAGAATCTTTGTAGCTGTAATTATCTGACTGCTGAAAAACTTGGCTTACATGATTCTCAAGCCTGTGACTTATTCAGAACGAGCTTAGTTAACTTTATAGGCCTGTGACTTTTAATTCGAGCAGAGTTGGACTTCAAAAATTTCCCAAAATGAAGGCTCCATCAAATGGTTATCTCGCAAATTCAGGAGAAGGTATGTGGTGTTTCTTATTTACAAACTCTCACTGTGTTGATAAGATTTCTGTTCAACTATGTCTTGTTGTAGCTCTTCATATGAATGACCTTAGTAATCAATTCTCAGCCTATTCAATGACTGTTATGGAGTTTACTGCAACTCAGTCTTACCTTTCACATATCTGCACATTTAGAGGGTGCATAAATATAAAACCCACCAAAAAATAAAAAATTTGAAGGAGTGATGGGTTGGTTCAGTTTTTCTCCATTTCTTCCCCATTCTTGTTGGGCTACACACAAACACATAATTCATAAATCTAAAAAAATTCAAAGTTAGGTGTATGTTTTATCCATTTACTGTGATGATCTAATTCCATGGCGCTTGGTGAAATGGGTGTGGAGTGGTATATAAGTGTGAGCTTTGAATCATCATTTATACGTGTTTTAGAGCTGTGAGGATCCAGCCCACAAAAGACAATATAGCGTACCTCAGTGCACCTCTGTATGTTGAGCAGTAGCTTGAGGCGATGGCAGCTAGCGTGAAAGGAGTGATCTCACAGAATCTTACATCACCCTGGATCTAATGGGGGGCCTAAACGAGGAAATTTTGGTTTGCGGGCAGATTGTAATAATCTAATCTCACATCGCCTGGTGAAGTGGATATTGAGTGTACCTAAGTGAGAGCTTTAGACCTTCATTGTACAACACACTTTACAGCCAGAGTGTTACGTTTGTGGTATATTGGATTGGTATCAAATATACAAGGTTAAAAGAACACAAGTTAATCATTTGGTTCTAAGAAAGTATTGGGGTACTTGGTTTTTCTGTTTATTGCTATGTGGATTGAAAGAGGGACTTCAAAATTGATTCCTTTTGCCATGTCCCTTTGGGTCATCCAATAAAATTGGAACAAGACTGAGAGAAGTGTGGCCCTGGCACAAGGATTACACACACATATGGAGCCTTACATGAAAATGTCTACTTAATCCTATCTAGGCTATAATTTCTATGCAATATTGTAAGTCACGACTCACATCACAATTTCGTTGTTGGATTGAAATAGGAGAAAGGAAGGTGATTAATTCAGAGTTATGGCATGCTTGCGCGGGGCCATTGGTTTCTTTGCCTCTCGTTGGAAGTCTTGTGGTCTACTTTCCTCAAGGTCACAGTGAACAAGTATGGTACCTTGTCTTGGTTCTAGAATTATAACAGCATTTGAATTCTGGTTTCTGATGGAAGTTTCTCTGACGTTTGCAACTCTCAGGTGGCAGCTTCTATGCAAAAGGAGACTGATAGCATCCCAAGCTATCCTAATCTTCCTTCCAAGTTGATCTGCATGCTTCGTAATGTGACCTTACATGTACAAGAGCTTTCACTGTTATTCACAGCATTTTTGCACAGTTGAATTCCTGAGGACGACAAATTTGATGTTTTCACCTGAAAAATAAACTATATCACTTTTTACATACTTTGTGTGTGTTCCACCAATTTGGCTTTCTAGTGGCATGCATGGGCCAATTCATGTGATTGAAATACCTATAATTCATCAAATTTCCTTTTTTCCCTTTATATCCTTTTCTTCTATGCAGAACAAACTCTTTCACTAAATCATCAGTGTAGTTAGATTTAGGTGGACCGAGTGTATTTTCGTTACCTCACCCAGGATGAGTTGATATAGAGCAATCTTAAAAGTTAGATGCATGTGATCAAGTTGCAGTGATTTAATTCTCTGATGGCTTACGTGGTAACTTATTTGGCTTTTCGTTTTGATCAGGCTGATGCAGAAACTGATGAGGTTTATGCTCAGATGACTCTACAACCAGTGAGCAAAGTAGGTCAACTATTTGATTTTAATTAGTCATCGGCACTTTTTTAGAGAAAAAGGGGAAGGGGGGGTTGCAAGGGTAAGAATTCATCTAAACAAGCATTTGATGTAACAGTATGACCAGGAAGCGTTACTTGTATCTGATATGGGCCTCAAGCAAAGCAGGCAACCTTCGGAGTTCTTCTGCAAAACTCTTACTGCTAGTGACACAAGCACTCATGGTGGATTTTCTGTTCCTCGACGAGCAGCTGAGAAGATCTTCCCTGCTCTGGTACGTGCAATACTTTTTAAAACTATCATTTTGGTTTAAAAGAAGTTAATTGCATATTTGCCCATTCCGGTGCTGACCAGGACTGTGTTTGGTAGGATTTTTCAATGCAACCCCCTTGTCAGGAGCTAGTAGCTAAAGATCTGCATGACCAAACATGGACATTCAGGCATATTTATCGAGGTATTTTTCCTTTTGAAATTTGCCCCTGTTAAGCGTGTGATTTTGATATGATGGGTCCCATGCTCCATTGGTGCTTAGGTTGATATCTTTCTGTTATTGCTGAATTTTTTCTTTGTGAAGAAGAGTATGTTTAAGTTCTAAATATTGTAGATCTATTTGTAATTTCCTATCCGGCGAGGGACAAAGAAGCTATTAAATCAGACAGATATTGACAGCAAACATTTAAATTGCGGTTCAATGAGTTGACCTTTTTTATCTAGCTTAATAGTTTGAGTTTTCTGAATGGTTTCTTTTGAAAAAAGCCATTCATGCTTGCCAATGTGATGCTCTATATGTTTCTTTATTATATTCCCTATGTAACTCAAAAAGGGATGCACATGTTCTTGTATGCTAAAATTTGGATGTTGGAGATATATAGGATGCACCTTACAACATGCGTTATCTAGATTTTGTTTTAATATTTGTTGAAAGTTGGAATAATACATTGAGACAGCATTTCGTACTTTCAGGTCAACCAAAAAGGCACTTGTTGACTACAGGTTGGAGTGTCTTCGTTAGCTCTAAAAGACTCTTTGCTGGTGACTCTGTCCTTTTCATAAGGTATGGGAAAGATATAGGAAATAATTTCTAAAGATCTGCATTATCCTTCCAGTCAATGAGCTGAGAAAACGTGCTTGGATGTAGAGATGAAAAGTCGCAGCTCCTCTTGGGCATCAAACGTGCTAATAGACAACAGCCTGCGCTTTCCTCATCTGTCATATCTAGTGACAGCATGCACATTGGGATTCTTGCTGCTGCAGCTCATGCTGCCGCAAATAGTAGCCCGTTTACCATATATTATAATCCAAGGTAGTAGAGCAGTATTTTGAATTTTCAATTCTTATTATGTCATTAAATTTGTGGAGTTTTTTGGATATCAAGCTTGGATATAAATTGATTTTAACAGGGCCAGCCCTTCTGAGTTTGTGATTCCACTAGCCAAGTATAACAAAACAACGTACACCCAAGTTTCACTGGGCATGAGGTTTAGAATGATGTTCGAGACTGAGGAGTCAGGAGTTCGCAGGTACATGGGTACAATTACTGGTATCAGTGACCTGGATCCCGTTCGATGGAAGAATTCACAATGGCGTAATCTACAGGTATTGTTTTGTCTATTGGTGAGCTTCATGTGGATGAACCTAAGATGCCCTTATATTCCCATAGTAAAACTTGCCACGTCTCCTCGGGGTGTCTCCATCGATTTCTTCAGACAGTGTGTTTTCTAGGTTTTCCATATTCTTGAATCTTGCCTAGATTTAAATATGCTCCTAAATAATCCCAGTGTGATTGCCGATGAAGTAAATGGCTTCCTTCCTTGGATTTCTTTCAATTATATGTAACCAAATTCTTTTTTTTTTATTGTTGGTAGGTTGGATGGGATGAGTCAACTGCTGGGGAACGTCCCAGCCGAGTTTCGAGTTGGGAAATTGAGCCTGTTGTGACTCCCTTCTACATATGCCCACCTCCATTTTTCAGACCTGGGTTTCCTAAACAGCCAGGGTATCCAGGTAAACTTGGTTTACCACTCAGCTGATCTCATTCAATTTGTCTGAAGTACAGGAACTTTGAGTCCTATATCTGTTTGGAGATAGCGTTTGTCTGGTTAAGGTTTCTCATGCTTGAAATTAAAAAAATGGTTCACTAATGCTGTAAAACTGTGAAAGAATGACGTTGGGCTCATCAATTCATCCAGGGGCCCTAAATGAGTAGTCCTTGATCTTGACTTTTCTGAAATCAGTTAGTGGGATCTAGGTCTAATGTAATGGAAACCTTTTTCCCTTTCTTCAAGTGGTTTTGTTACAAAGCCCTGTTAACAATCTCTAGAATTGGGATCCAATGGGTTACATTACATGTCAAATAAATAATGTTAAAATATTGAATGCTTAAATCATCAGCAAACACTGGCCTATGAAACAAGTATACATGTTAGGCCACCAAAAGCTTCAAAGTAGGAGCACCTCCGAAAACATGGATTCCTTCTGCCTCGGCATCTTGTTCTGTACAAAATGCCACTCAGCTTCCATTTTAATATCACTTCCTTTCTTTTTAGCCCTGGGTGACGTTTATCCTAAAGTCAACATTTACTTGATGGGTGTCATTTTTATCAATCCTTTTTCCTAGAGAATATGCTACCCGTAAAGGAAAAGCAGTTAACTTCCCATTCCTTCCTTCCTTCCTCCCCGCCCAAAGGCAAATACACCGCATCATTGCATGGTTATGATTTTTATGACTAAATGAATCTGGACATTTCTGTTTTCAACTGGAAAAGAACCATTTATAGATCTCTAATGATATTTCAGTTGTGGCTTAAAGTGAATTCTTCCATACATACTTGAATTTGCGGCTAGAATTGCATCCAGATATGCAAGTGTTCATACTTCAGTTAAGAAGGCCAGATTAGCAATTATGGGTTGTTTATGTAACTTTTCTGATACTATAAATCTTTATTTTTTTGGGGTAAATGCTTATGTCCTGGACCATTGAGCCTGGGAGTTATTGTGCCTCTTAGAATCACTTGTTTATCATATAGTAGGTATGAATAATAATTTTACATTTTTATAAGTTAAATTTATTACCATTTTTTAATTACATTGTTTACATAATTAAAAATAGTATTGTTTCACTATATTATCTAGCAATGTCTCATTTTATTTTTTTTATATTCATTCAGAAAAAAAAATTTCATTTTATTAGTTAAACTAGTTTTCAATTATGTTTCTCTTTTATCTTAAACAAATAGCATGTATCATTACATTTGATCTTCATATTTGACTTCGGGTAACACAATTTTTATTTTCAAGATTTGAATTTGAAATTTTAATTAGTATGTTGCATCTTAAAAGGCAAAATAAATTATTTTTTTAAATAAATATATTTTAGTATTTTGATAACTATTTAATACTAATATTATTATTGAACAAATATTAATAGGCCTCATATAACATTTTCACGTAGGACCTCTATTTGGGTTGGGCCGCCCCTGCCAATTAGCAATTGGCTGGAGAGGCTCACAAGGCTCATATACTAGTTTAGGAGGAGATATTTTATCAACTGTGGACAAACTCTCACACCTAAGACCCTAAGAATGCAACTGAACTATGGTTGGATTATTGTGAATAAAACTAAAAGATCAATGGAAACACAAGAGGATCTCAAATAGCTACTGTAATACTCCTCATGTATAACATGCATTGATATGTCAAATTCAATTTGATATGCCTTCTCAACAGCTGATAGTTCTAAACTCTAAATTATCTGTCCTTTTGTTTCGTATGGTTATAGTGCACATCCATGTCCATACAATATAATCAGGCAAAAGCAGGAATGATCTTTATAGCCATTATTGGACTATATGCAATGATCAGACTGCAAAACTAATTGAGGCTCTTAACGAATTTTATTGCTCTATCTTCCAGCCATATGTTCCTCACTTGAGGTTGCTTTTGTAGATGCTGAGTCTGACATAGAGAATGTTTTCAAAAGAGGCATGCCCTGGCTTGGAGATGACTTTGGCATAAAGGATGCCTCAAACTCAATCTTCCCTGGTTTGAGTTTAGTCCAGTGGATGAGCATGCAACAGAATCATAAGTTCTCTACTGCTCAATCAGGACTATTTCCTCCCATTGTTTCCTCAAATATCCTGCACGGTAACCTTAGGGATGATGACCATTCTAAGTTGTTGAACTTTCAAGCCCCTAACCTTGCTGCACCAACCCTCCACAGCGAAGTGAATCCACAAAATCAACAAGTTGGTAAGCTCCAGCAGCCATCTCTGACTTGGCCTCAACAGCAGCAGCTCCAGCAATTGCTGCAGTCTTCTGTCAATCCACAGCAACAGCAACAAGCACAGCTGCAGCCCCAGCCGCGACAGCAGTCACAACAGCAGCTACAGCAGCAACAACATCCACCACCACAACAACAACAACAACAACAACAACAACAACAGCAACAACAGATAATGCAATCAGCTCCTGTAAATAATGGTTTACCTCCTAATCTGATCCCTCAAAATTTACAGCAGCCGGTAATAAGCTCTCAGCTTCAACAGCAACAATTTCTAACGGGGAATACACAATCCCAGCAAAGCATCTCCTCATCTAATAGGAGTTCATTTCAGCTGACAGCCTTGCCTCAAGACTTGCAGTTTCAGCAACAAATAGAACAACAGACTAGCCTCTTACAAAGGTCCCAGCAACAGCTGACACAAATGCAACAAGCACCACTACAGGTGTTGCAGCAGAGCTGGTTGCAAAGGCCACAAATGCAACACACACCGCAACAGAGTCTCTCAGAGCAGCAGCTGCAACTACAGATGCTGCTGAAGTTGCAGCAACAGCAACAGCAGTTGCTGTCCCCGGCAAGCGCTCGCTTGGAGCCTCAGCTTCCTCTGCAACAGCAGTCCCTTCAACAAAACCGACAGTCACAGCAGCTCCCTTTGTCTCAGCAGCAACTTAACGGCAGCAGCTTTTCGGTATCAACACTTATGCAATCACCACAGTTTCATGTGAATCAACTCCAGGCCCAACACAAACCAGCAGCTACACTAAGAGCCCATTCTGGTCCTACTGATGGGGATGCTCCATCGTGTTCAACATCGCCTTCTACAAATAATTGCCAGGTATCCCCACCAAATTTCCTGATCAGGAACCAACAAGGGCCAGCACAGTTGGTGGAGAATTTGGTCGTTGATCATGCTACGAATCTGGTTCAAGATCGCATCAAACATGAATTGCCAAGCTCAAAAGTATTGGAGCAGCCTAAATACAAAGGTACTGCTAGTGACCATTTGGAAGCCTCCTCATCTGCAACATCGTATTGCTTGGATGCTGGTGGCCCCCATCCGAATATTTCACTCCCTGGCATTTGTTTAGATGGTGATGTTCAGTCACATTCTAGGAACAATTTTCCTTCTGCGGCCAACAACATAGATGATTTGCCACCTGATGCTTTGCTGTCGAGGGGTTTTGACTCTGCAAAGGATGTCCAAAACTTGCTTTCTAACTATGGTGGTACCCCAAGAGATATTGAGACAGAGTTATCCACTGCTTTTGGGGTGCCTGACATCAGTTTCAAGCCAGGATGTTCAAATGAAGTCACCATCAATGAGGCTGGGGTTTTAAACAGTGGGTTATGGCCTAACCAAACTCAACGTATGCGAACATACACAAAGGTTTGAACATCCTTATTCTGTCTGAGATACATTTGAAAGAAACGAAGATGATTTGGTGTTCAAATGTATTCTCCTTCCTTGTTTGAGAAAATTAATAATGGCCTAGTACTGGTTAAAACTCTTGTAGGTTCAAAAACGTGGCTCAGTCGGAAGAACTATTGATGTCACTCGTTATAAGGGGTATGACGATCTCAGGCATGATCTCGCTCGTATGTTTGGGATTGAAGGGCAACTGGAAGATCCACAAAGAACTGAATGGAAACTTGTTTATGTTGATCATGAAAATGACATACTACTTGTTGGTGACGATCCTTGGGAGTAAGTGGAGCATCAAGTTGGTCCCTATTAGTATATTTTGTTTCCAGTTTACTTTTCTCAAGTTTCTCTTGTCAAATTGCTTTTAGGGAGTTTGTGAGCTGTGTTCAGAGCATAAAGATACTGTCATCTGCCGAGGTTCAGCAGATGAGTTTGGATGGAGATCTGGGTCATGTTCCTGTTCCCAATCAAGCTTGCAGCGGGAGTGACAGTGAGAATGCATGGAGAGTACACTATGATGATAACTTGGCGGCCTCATTCAATCGATAAGTGGGACCTATTCGACAAACTGGGTCCTGGCTGTTGGCATCAGCCTGCCATCTTGAAAAAATGTTACTGAATCTGGTCAATGCCTTTTTAAGCACTAAGCATGAGGTGAACAGACAATACTGTGTCTGATGATGATAAGGAACCAAGGAAATTGTAGTTACAGAATTGTACTATTCTCTTCCTGCTTATACATGGCATCAAGTCCCCATTCCATGGATAGGGATCTGAGCTGTTTGGCATCGAGTGCTCGGAGCTCATGCTGAAGGTGGTACGAAAATGACTAACTAATCCAACTTCTCAATCTTGGGATCTGCTTTTATTGCAGTTTGTTGCATCAAGTGTAAATTTTTTTTTTGTTCTTTTTTTCCGTAAGGTTAGTGTAAAATGTTTCACTGAGCAGGAAGTAGACAGTGCAATTATGTGAAGTGAATTTTTTAGATATTAATTACATAGAGTCCTCACTTTTTTAACTTGATTGTATTTGTGCATGGCAGAGTTATCAGATCAAAGAAATACAAATGCTGTTAAATGTCAACGACCGTTTGTGTTCGTTCAGGCATGCCAGTGAGGACCATTAGCACCACCAGCGGTTCAGTTTTCCAAACTGGTCTTTCTTTTGAAAGGAATTCATTCTTTTGTTTGTAATTGCATAACAATCTCTGAAACTGAAACTAGATTTAAGGGTTGTCAAAGCTTATTCTACCAGATCACAACTGGACAGTCACTCTGGTGACTGAGAAAGCCAATTCTCAGTAGTTATTCCGCACTTCACGCTTTACCTGCTTCCAAAAAGAATACGTATCGGTAGAACGTTGTGTGGCCTATGATTCGGTAGTGTCAATTGATTGGCTCCGCTGCACAGTCACAAGTAAAGGTGTCAATTTTAATCCATTATCTATTAACTCGCTCAATTTGTTCATAAATAAATAAATTTTGTGCTTATATTAATTAATGGAGGTTTTAAATAGATTGGGTGATATAATTCATTTTAATTAAGCAGGTCAAGATGAATTACAAATGTATACCCATTGAGTTAAATATTTATTTTTTTATTAATAACATAAGTAATAAAATCAAATAAATAAATTAATATATAAAAAAAATACACACTGATACACCAAAAAATACACACATATACACTAATACACAAACCCACACCATGACCCACAACCCATCCCGTGGGTCACTCCATGATTCATGGGTCAACTCATGATCCACGGTCAACGCGACCCATTATGTGTACATATTTTAGTTTTTTATTAAATGTATTTCTATTTTTTGTATGTTAATATATATGTGTATATATTTTTAATGTATTAGTGTGTGTATATTTTTAGCATATTAGTATATATTTTAATATATCAATGTATAATTTTAGTGTATTAATATGTATGCATGCTTTAATATATTAGTGTGTGTGTGTGTCTCTATATATGTTCTATATTTTAGTGTGACAATGTGTGTGTATATATACGTTTTTTAGTGTGATAATGTGTTTATACTTTGGTATACTAATATAATTTTATTAAAAATTTTAGTTATTTTATAGATTAATGAAATTAATCCAACCTATTATAACCCATTTAATATGCGAGTAAAAATAAATTAAATTTATTTTAATCCAATCCAGTTTAACTCAACCCCATAACCTACCCAAACCCTCCATTTGTTACTTCTAGTCACAAGTATAGCAACTCATCCCATAAAAGAAGCCACTTCAAACATAAAAGGTAGCTCTAACAATAGAAAGTAGGCAATTTAGCAATCCAAACAGTTTGATTTCAGTGGGCCCCAATTTCATTTTGTCATTCACGTTTGCTAAAATTGCAAAATGAAGTATATGATTCAAATCCAAACAGCAACTCAAAAACCTAAGCAGATGAGAAACACTACTAGCGTTCGTGTTTTCAGGAGACTTAAATGTCTATCAACCAGTAGAGCCAAAGCCACACACACAGATAGCAAGCATTCACCACAAAACTCAATTGGGCAGGGCATATATCGCATAACAGTTACAAATGGGAGCACAATCACTAACTAGCAAACACGATGTCCCTCATGTTTCAAACTTTGATATGATAAACCAAAAGCACGTACAGCCAGACAACTATGAAAGCACAGCCATCACATCAGATGCCCTCAAAGCTATGTAATCAGAACCATCAGCTCCTTTGAAGTCATTCCCTGCATATTTTGAGTAGAGAACTGTGTTTCCTGGGGAAACTGATAATGATTTCCTGTTACCTTCCTCATCCAGAGGACCGGGCCCTACAGCAATTACCTGTAATATCACAATGTAATCATCAATGACAAGCCTCTACTGCCATACATGCGGAGAATTGAACAAGAATGATTAATCCCCACACCAACTACGGAGGAAGGGCTTTATATTATATTTTTGGCTCCGTGGTAGGTGGGAGACTAAGTTTTTTGGGTGGTGCTGGGTGAGAGAGGCAGAGCCTTTTTTTTTTTTTTTTCTGGTAAGGGGAGAGAAAGGGGAAGATGATAAGCAGGAAGAAATATGAACATATGATAGGATTCAATAGGACTACTAAAAAAAATTCTATCTTTTAAAGTATTGAAAACTTGTGGCCTTAACCACTCAGAGGAGGAGAAGAGAAAAAGGGGGGGGGGGGGGGGGGGGGGGGGGAGGAACT
>CAUOFW020003325.1:261990-273815 GCA_963454935.2 Ilex paraguariensis | reverse complement strand
GGGGGGGGGGGGGGTTGATTTGAGGAAAGAAGATGTCCTTACTGCGCCAATGGATGGTTTCTCCTTGCTTCCCTCGGTCAGAAACAAGCCTCCAGCTGTTTTCTCCTCAGCCTCAGCAACCTGTTCTTAGCAGTGCATACAAGAAGTGTATCATAGCTTTTAGGTAATGTTCCCTTTCTAAGGAAAAAGAGTCTCAACGAAATTCCTAAAATAAAAAGACTTTTCTTATGGCCAGCCAACTTAGGGCCCATTAGGCATTCTGGAAAGATGTACACTGACGCAGTATTGCAGAAGGTCACAACAAACTAATAGGAAGTGCTTCAATGATGCTACTCAAAATATATGAATATCTCATGTTTTATGAGAAATTTCCATCCATCTACCCAAACAAAACCACAAAGCCAATCTCCAACTTTCCTGTTACAGCTTGAACATGTTCTTTTACATCTCTAAATTTTCAATGGACTGAACACCACGGAAATGAGAGTACCCAAAAGTAAACTGGAAGGGCTTACCAACCTTGATTAGAACTCTGTCATTCAAGGGCTTCATGTCCTTAACATCATCTGTGTCAAGAATACCAACAATATCATCCTCCTTCAGGATGAGATGATTGGATCCATTGAACTCTACCTCGGTCCCAGCATACTTGGAATACACCACCCGAGTACCAGTCTACAACGAGTAGCATTCAGTCAGCAAATCTCATCATAGAAAGAGACATTGTGATTGCGATGTGTTAATCCCAAACAATTACCTTTATGCCGATGTCCACCTTGTTCTTTCCAATTGTCCGACCCTCTCCAACAGCAACCACCTCACCTCCTTGAGGCTTTGTTTGTGCTGTTGTTGGCAGTAAGATACCACCTCCAGTCTTCTCCTCAGCAGTCTTAATCTTGACCAACACTCTGTCACCCAGGGGGTTAAGTGAAGTGTACTGCAATCCGAACAACACAACAAATGACCAAAATATGTAAATGAATCAGATAAAAATAGGACAAATACAATTCTCCTCAGATGTAATGTATTGGCAAAGTGAATCAAATAAATGAAACAATCCCATCTTATAAACTCTGAGAGCGTGAGTCAAAAATAGGAACTAATTCTACCTGAGAAAGTCTCCATGTAACACTTGAAAGAGAAATAGGTCAAAGAGCCTCTATTATTACCAGGACAAAAACTTCTACGAGATTCACTGAACAAATGGCCTGTACTTAAGGCCACCAACACCGTAGCAAAAAATGAAATATTACATATGAGTAGAAAATAGAAGAAGTCCTCAAGCCTAATAGGTTGCATAAAATGGGGTAATGAGCTAATAAAAAAAGATAAAGACCAGCAAATCAAGTTTAAAAAGTGGGTGTCGATAAAAGATATACCATCCCTGCAATTGTCAGAAAAATAGACCCCAACATAAACAATATCAGAACAAAATGTAAATATAAGGAGCCAAATCTCACATAAAATTGGAAGAATAAGAAGAAACAAAAAAACGACATCCAGATTGCTTCTGTATTCCACATCAGTTTCTCATTTTTTAGCCAACAAACAAAACAGCAGTGCAATCAAATCCAAGCTAAAAAATTTATTAGCGATCTAGTTTAGCAGCAAATTATGAATTGTCGATTACTTAAAGTTTGCCAACAGTGGCAGCTTTGACAATAACAAGTAACAGAGCATACATGGTTTTAGTTGGAATTACTAATACTACCTTAGGAGCGACAACAGTGGCAGCTTTGACGACAAGGCCGCGGAAGGACCTCTGAGTGAGACCACCACTCTTTCTCAAAGGCGCAACAGAGAAGACCCTGACCGTTGAAGGCCTTAGCCCTTGGAAAGAAGGCAAAGTCTTGGCAGAAATTGCTGATGCATTCAACTGAACGGTTGCCATTTCTGGTCTTAAAAAGAGTAAATTTAACCCATAAACAAAAACACCCATCCATCAGTTTAGTTTATACAAAAAAGATAACGAAGAGTACCAAATTTTCAAAACATAACTCAAACTGACACTAATAGCATACACACACACATACAAAATATTGGAAGCAATTGATTGGGAATTGATGTGGTGACATAGCTACCTTGGGGGACCGAGATTGATCTGAAGATTTGTGGAGAGAGAGAGAGAGAGAACCAAGGACTGTCGCTGTTTTGGTCTTGTGGGGATGGTGCTATTGATTGAAATGGAAGAGAAGATAGAGGATAGAAAAACCCTAGAAGCTTCAAGAGAGAGAGAGGTGGGTTTATCAGTAATTGTATGAAATAATACAAAATTGATCAGATGCTTCTAGAATATTTCTTCTTCTGTGTTTTTCTTCTTTTTTCTTTTTTTTTTTGTGGCGCAAGCGAATACTCCACGACGCTCCGGCCTTGCGGGTTACCCGAGTTATGAAAACAGTTTGGTAGGCCTTGGATCATGGGCATGACCTTTTGTAAATAGACTTGACAGCTAACACTGGATGTGGGCTAGATTATCCACACTGGTGTGAGACCTTGCGTTCGCTCACTTGTTTTTTAATAACAGCCCGTGAAAGGTTACAATTTCTTTAGCGTAAAAATTGAGATATTCGTGTTTTATACTCACCTAATTTTTTTTATTATTTGTACTAATGGTTTGTATTTGATGGGACATTTTCGAAATACTCCAAGATGAAGACACGTGTCCTCGGTGTCACTAAATCCTTGTTACTGAGATCACGTACCCATCGGTTCACAAGTCCCTCTCCCCCGAGGTACTTGTCGTAGGGATCAAGTGGCATCCAGTACGTTTACGTACCGACACGTATCCCTCGGTCTGATATGGGTACATCGGTCGCTATATGTACCTCCCCTCGGCTCCGAGATGTACCTCCGTCCAGGGTGGCGTTCTCTGCTCCTGCAGAGGCTATTGATGTACAAGTCACTAGCCTAGGTTAGACTAGGTTAGCTATCATGACCTCGTTTTACACAATTGGTGTCAAAAGGCACAGGAGGGCAGGGAACACAGCTAATGGGGAATGGACGCGTGGCATATTGTGTCACATCAGAGACAGAAAGACCGGATGCCCTTGCTGACACATGATTTGGGAAAGCAAACATTTAATTACACCATTCCCTGGATGAGACAGCATTTAATGCGGTAAGGCTCGGAAGTGATAGGTAGTAAATGTCTCTAAAGCCGGACATTTATTACATCCTCGCCGAGAAGAGCTCGTTGAATAGTCGGCAGGCCGATGACACATCCTTGATTGCTCGGGATCCCGAGCAGTTAAAAGAGAAGATATTCCTCATTGGAATCAGTGCGCACATTGTCTGTATCTAATGATCACCTATTGACTACACTGACAGCAATCATGAGTTTTTGAGGTGTAAATACTCCTCGCAAAAGGCAAGACAGTATGCAACGAAAAACTTTTGTTACAAATTATACTCAGTATTTTCTTCTTCTTCTCTCTCAAAAACTGACTTGAACGTCGGAGGGGATAAGCCGGAAAACACTCCGGCGCCCTTCTAACTTGTCTTTCTTTGTTCTAGGAACCTTCCTCAGCCTTACTGGATCGTTCCATTGATCCACGAGGGTCTCCCATTACCGTTTCAGGTTACCACCGGACCTCACAGGTTGTTTCAAGCAGCAGGGTTGACCACTCGACTGACTCACTCGAGTTCACCAAGAGAGAGATTTATTCTCGTGTTTATATTGTGCAAGATCCAGCACGCACAATCTGGCGCCGTCTGTGGAAAACGACTAGTTTTCCTAGTTTCTTCTTTATAAAGAATAGTGACCATGGTGAATACTCGACAAAAAGGGAAAGGTCCCCAGCAAAGAAGTCTCGAATTACAAGCTCCATGTCACCATGGAGAGAGGGATCACACTGATGGGAATAAAAATATCTCTATTCAGTCAAGATGGGTTACCCCTCAAACCAGTATGGGCATCAGGTCAGGCGGATCCGCCCCCTTGGCTCGTCAATTGGCAGAGGTGATCGAAGAAAAGTTTGGGGATCGATGACAACAGTTAGAAAAGGACATTGTGAACGTCCTAAGCCGGCTCAACGAATTCGCCGCCTCCGACGAAAGGTCGAAGGACTCATTCCTTTCTCGTGGGCTCCCCGTCCGGGAGGCGAAAACGAAGGATCTAAGGAATCATTTAAACAACAAGGCAGAAAGCTCCAGGGCCCCAAAGTGATCGAGAGTCAACGAGCACCCTCTTAACGACCATTCCAAGAAGACAAGGCCTTTAGCCCTGGACGACCTCCGGCGAGGATTGTCGAGACGGAGGAAGGGAGATGAGTCCGAGGAGGATTCAACCCTATCCACACGGCGCCCAGGAAATGGGGGACCTATTGATGAATTCAAGGACTTCAGAAGACATCCCATTGGGGAGAAAATTGATCTCAGAGCCCGGTTGGGATTCAGGAGAAAGAGTAAAGCTGTCCAGGATGAGGTCGAAGACGAGGTCATACAAACACCCTTTACCAAGGAGATCGGAGAGATGGAGGTTCCAAGAAAGTTCATCGTACCGAGGTTCAACACTTATAACGGGCGGTCTGATCCCGAAGCCCATCTCAGGCAATACAAGCAAATAATGTCCCTGTATCATTCAGACCAACAGTTCCTCTGCCGAGTGTTTCCTATGAGCTTGGGGGACTCTGCGATGAAGTGGTTTAAGACGCTTCCCCCCAATAGCATTGGATCGTGGAAGGAATTGACGAGGCAGTTCCTGGCTCGATTCATCACGGGGAGTAAGCAGCCTAAAGATATTGGATCATTGCTGATGCTCAGACGTAGGGAATCCGAGACCCTTCGCCAGTATACCATCCGGTACTGGAAAGAGGTTAATGAGGTAGAGGGCTGCTCGGAAGTCATGACAACGGCGTCTTTCAAGCTCGGCTTGGCAAGGGACACGGACATGTACCGATCCCTGACCAAGAAGACTCCCTCAGATATGGGCGAGCTGATGGCTCGGATAAACAAGTACTCAAGGATCGAGGACGAGATGGGAAGCAGCAAAGGCCGAACTCTCCAATCTAAGATAAAAGAGAGGGAGCGGGAGGATACTCCCCGAAAGGGACTACTACCCCCTCCGGGGGGGTCATTCAAAGGAGTTCACACTATGTTCAAGGAACCCATCTTCAAGTTGCTCCATAAGATAAAGCATGAGTCATTCTTCAAGTGGCCGCCCAGGATACAGAGCGATCCCTCCACCCATGATCAAAAGGTTAGGTGTTCCTATCATTGGGATTTCGGACATAGCACCGAAAGCTGCAGGGTATACAAATTGTTCTTGAAAAGATTGGTCCGAGATGGATACTTAAAAGAATACATAGAGCCCAGGCCGGAAGAGAGACACACCCCTGTCCCGACCGAGGAGCTGGACAACGTCATAGATGTACATGTATGTCCGTTAGATCGCCCCACGTCCAAGGAACTCGAGTCCAATCTCAAGAGGGTAGCTTTTACAAGGAAGATAGCCAAGGATGATGGGGGGCCACCCAGTAAAAGGGCCAGGACTGGGGAGCCCAGCATTACGTTCTCCGACGCGAATTTGACAAGCGTGGTGACTCCTCATAACGACGCCCTTGTCTTAACCCTGAAGATAGGTAAGTTCGACGTCAAGAGGGTGTTGATAGATTCCAGAAGTTCTTCGGAAGTGATGTACTCTGACACTTTAAAACGGATGGGTCTTGGCCTCAAGGACCTCACCAAGGTCAGGACACCCCTCATCGGATTCAACGGCTCGTTCGCCCTGCCTATAAGCAAAATCACATTGCCAGTTGTCACAAGTCCCTTCATCATCAACATCGAGTTTGTCGTGATTGATACGGACTCTCCCTACAATGTGATCATGGGACGAGCATGACTGCATGCGTTGGGAGCGGTGCACTCCACTTATCACCAGAAACTAAAATTTGCCACACTAGAGGGGATCATGGAGATCCGAGGGGATCAAGCGTCTGCAAAAAAATATTTTTACTCAGCTGTTAAAGCCGGGGCTTTCACCCAAAAAAAGGGGCGAGCTCCGGAAGAGATCATGGAAAAATAACAATCACAGTCCGGGCGTCCAGGAATGGATAACCCCCGGATTGACCCGACAGACGGTCGGTGGAGGACCTCCAGAAGGTGCCCTTAGTAGAGGGAGAAGAAGAAAGATACTTCTTAGTTGGAACCGCGATGCCTGCAGCCGAACAGGAGGAGATGATTGAGTTCCTGAGGGGAAATGCAGACATGTTCGCTTGGAACGCAATGGAAATGTCGGGGGTAGACCCCGAGATAATCACGCATAAGCTGCATGTTGACCCGACGCACAAGCCAGTAAAACAGAAGCCACGACGCATGGCCCCGCATCACGCCTGCACGGTCAACGAAGAAATCAACAAACTCCTGAAAGCCAACACCATTCGAAAGATACAGTTCCCAGAATGGCTGTCTAACACGGTTTGCGCGAAGAAGAAGGGGGGAAAATGGCGTGTCTGTGTAGACTTCACAGATCTAAACAAGGCATGTCCCAATGACGACTACCCCCTACCAAAGGTGGACCAGCTAGTGCCGGATATGAACGCATGGACTTCCTGGATGCCCGAGCAGAATATCACCAGATCCCTCTCCATCCCCCAGATCAGGAAAAAATGGCGTTTATCATTTCAAAGAGAGTTTACTGTTACAAAGTGATGTCGTTTGGACTAAAGAACGCGGCGGCAACATACCAAAGACTGATGAATCGGATGTTCAAAAAATAGATCGGCAACACCATGGAGGTCTACATTGACGTTATGCTGGTAAACAGCAAACAAAGTTGTGATCATCTGGAAAATTTGGCAGATACCTTCTCCACCCTCAGGGAGTACGGGCTGAAGATGAACGCAGCAAAGTGCGTTTTCGAAGTGAAATCGGGTAAATTTCTCAGATATCTGGTCAGTCAACGAGGAATCAAAGCTAACCCGGATAAGATTCAAGCGATCCTGGACATTCGGAGCCCCCGAACTGTCCGAGAAGTCTAAAAGTTCACGGGGATACTGGCAGCACTTAATCGTTTTGTCTCACGCTTCTCAAACAAATGCAAACCCTTTTTCGGAGCCATCAAGAGTGCTGGGAAGGATATATGGAGCCAGGCGTGCGAAGACGCCCTGGATGGAATCAAGGAATACCTCAGGACTCTCCCGACCTTATCCGTCCCTATCCAGGGGGAAATGCTCGTCTCGTACTTATCCGTATCCGAATTTGCGATAAGCGGGGTACTTATTCGTGAGCACGAGCACCGTCAGAAGTCGATTTATTACATAAGCAAGGCGCTCCTAGACGCAGAGACAAGATACCTGCCCCTAGAGAAACTGGCTCTATCCCTGGTCACCACTGCAAGAAAACTAAGGCATTATTTCTAGGCGCACCCAATTACCGTCCTTACCGATCAGCCCTTAAAGGCCATTTTGAGGAAAGCAGAACTCTCCGGTAGGATTTCCAAGTGGGCAGTAGAGCTGGGGGAACACGACATTCATTTCAAACCTCGAACCACTATAAAAGGTCAGGTATTGGCGGACTTCATAACTGAGTTTTCAGGGGAACATCCCGTTCTAGAAGACCGACTCCTCTCGACATAGCATCTCCAACGAATTATAAGGGATCACCATGGCTTTTATGTGTGGACGGTTCGTCAAATAGTAAGGGGTCTGGGATCGGTATCTTGCTGGTCTCTCCAGATGAGATGGTTGCGGAGCAGGCCGTTCGGCTGGGATTCAAAGCATCCAATAATGAAGTTGCATATGAGGCCCTCATCTCAGGACTTCGGTTAGCTGAGATAACTGAACTTACGGATTTGATCGTGCACTGCGATTCCATGTTGGTAGTCAACCAAGTTAACGGAGAGTTTGAGACAAGGGACCCAAGGATGAAGGCTTACCATCACCAGGCGACAACTGTAATCCGAAGATTCGGAAGGATTGAGATCAAACAAGTGTCCCGAGACAAGAACACGCATGCCGATGCCCTAGCTTGCCTAGCCTCGACAGTGGAGTCCTCTCAGTCGCGCAGGATCACCATAGAATATCTTCTCACATCCTGCATAGACCATGCCCCCGAGGCAAAGGCCGTCCAGGATGCACACAAGCCGCCCAACTGGATTGATCCCTTTCTCAGGTTCCTAACAACAAGAGACCTCCCGGAGTGTTCAAAGGAAGCAAGGATGATAAAACTTAAAGCCCCGAGATTTTGGGTCTCTCCGGATCAGAAGCTGTATCGGAGGTCTTTCTCAGGACCTTACTTATTATGCGTCAAAGAGGACCAGATGGAAGACCTTCTCTATGAGGTACACGAAGGAATATGCGGAGGGTGCTCTGGGGGTGATCAATGGCACACCGCATCATATCTCAAGGATATTGGTGGTCGCGAATGCAAAGGGATGCGCGCGCATACGTCTAAAAATGCGACCAATGTCAGAAGTTCTACCCTGCAATCAGGCAACTCGTGGGGGACTTGCACCCCCTGACCAGCCCTTGGCCATTCGCCCAGTGGGGACTCGATTTAGTTGGGCCCCTGCCTAAGGCTCCTGGAAATAGGAAATTCTCATTGTAGCCACAGATTATTTCACCAAGTGGGTTGAGGCGGAGCCGTTGACTCACATCCGAGACATAGATGCTAAAAAATTTATCTGGGAAAACATAGTTATCAGATTCGAAATTCCCCGGGCACTGGTATCGGATAACGGGACTCAATTCACCGGTGGACGTTTTAAATCTTTTTGCGAGCAACTCGAAATCCGTAATTTCTATTCCACCTCTGCCTACTCCCAAGCCAATGGGCAGACAGAGGCCTCCAACAAAACAATTATCAATGGAATCAAGAAGAGATTAGAGAAAACCAAGGAAAAATGGGCAGATGAGCTATTAAACATTTTGTGGGTGTACAGGACCACCCCTCGGTCTTCGACAGGAGAAACCCCATACTCCCTGGCTTACGGAATTGAAGCAATCACACCTCTTGAGGTAGGACTCCAG
Source organism: Ilex paraguariensis (assembly GCA_963454935.2). Lineage (NCBI taxonomy): Eukaryota > Viridiplantae > Streptophyta > Magnoliopsida > Aquifoliales > Aquifoliaceae > Ilex > Ilex paraguariensis. Next base: position 264,849 of record CAUOFW020003325.1, on the reverse strand, counting down.
ACCATAAGAACCCAAGCTTTCGATGCAGGGGGAAATGACCGTCAACTTAGACTAGATTTGGATCTAGCGGAAGAAAGAAGGGAGATAGCCGCCTTGAGAATAACCAAATATCAGGAAAAGATTTTCCAACTGTACAAAAAAAGGGTCAAGGCGCGAGAATTCTGAATCGGCGATCTGGTCCTCAAAAGGATAACGACCAATACCCGTGACCCAACAGAAGGAAAAATGGGACCTAACTGGGAAGGGCCTTACAAAGTGATATCTATCAGAGGCGTCGGGTCATATAGATTAGAAGATATGGATGAAAAACTTGTAATGTGACCATGGAATGTGATGAATCTAAAAAAATACTATTTTTGAGTATTATCTCTTTCAGTGCTCACAAACGGCAAAGTTAAAGGGTAAGGCCCTGGGGACAGAGTTCAAAGACTCCTGCCCCCCGAAGCACACACAGGAGCAAGCCTCCTGAAAGGGCAAGGCCCTGGGGAAAGAGTTCAAGGACTCTTTCCCCCGAAGCACACACAAGAGCAAGCCTCCTGAAAGGGCAAGGCCCTGGGAACAGAGTTCAAGGACTCCGGCCCCCGAAACAAACGTAGGAGCAAGCCTCCTGGAAGGGTAAGGCCCTGGGGACAGAGTTCCAGGACTCCTGCCTCCGAAGTAAACACAAGAGCAAGCCTCCTGGAAGGGCAAGGCCCTGAGGACAAAGTTCAAGGACTCCTGCCCCCGAAGCAAACACAGGAGCAAGCCTCCTGGAAGGGTAAGGCCCTGGGGATACAGTTCAAGGACTCCTGCCCCCGAAGCACACACAAGGGCAAGCCTCTTGGAAGGGTAAAACCTTGAGGACAGAGTTCAAGGACTCCAAAAAAAAAAAATTCACGCAAGAAAGTATAAGCACTCCAAAAAAGCTTTATTTCAAAAAGAGGGGTTTTGCGTCCCCAAGAGCTACAAGAGAAAAAAGTACAATCGAAAAGAAAAGAGCTTTCATTTGGCCCCGGGCATCTCCAAAACATCGTCCGAGGGCGAATCAGCGTAAAAAGGTTGAGCATCTTCGGGAGCAGGCAGAGTGGAAGGTACTTCGGCAACAGAGAGAGCCTGAGGAATATTATGGTCAGGGGCCCGGTCTGGCAGGGCATCATCAGACAAATCCATAATTATCGCCTCGGGCAGATCAGCCGAAATTTACACCAGAGTTGGAATCGCGCCCTCGGCAGCAATCTCGACTTCGGTCTGTTCCATCTCCGCCGAGGGCACATATTTGTGCATCTAGAAGAGCGGAGAGTCTGACGGGATCCCAGCAGACTGGAGCGCCTCGTCCCACTTGAAGAACTCCTTGCTATTTTCCTCAAGAGCGGGGAGCACGTCATCGGCGAACTCTTCTCGGAGTTGCTCCTCGGACTTCCTATTCTGTGCCTCAACCCTGATCTTGTCCAGCTCCTGGGTCAGAGCCAGACAGCTTTCCTCTGAACCAACAGCCCTCTCCTCTGCCGCAGAGANTAAGAAAAAAATGTTGGCAAATCCAAGAGGTCACTCCAATAGGAATACCGTCTCAACTCNCCTCTGCCGCAGAGAGCCGCTGCGTCTGCTCTGTAATCCTCTTCTCAGCGTCAGCAAGGACAACACTTAGCCTTTCAGCGCCGACCTTCGCCAACTCGGCATCCTTGAAGAGTTGCTCAATTTGAGCAGCCTGCCCTGCGAGGGTGGAATCCCTTACAGCTACGTCCTCCTTAGCACTGGCGAGGGCTCCCTCGACTTCTTCTTTCTGCTCTCAAACCCGCTGAAGATCCATCCTAGCCCCATGATACCGCGCCACTATTATAGAAATTTGTTGGGTGGCCTACAAAGGAAAGGGCATGTCACTAAAAAGAAAAATGGCTAAAAAAGATTGAAGCAACGATGAACTTACCACCAAGGAATTCTGGATGATAGAGCGAAACAATACGTTCGTTGATCGCCCCCTGTGAGCCACCATGTCGACCTCAAAATGCAGCGTCTCACTCACTGCATTGGCGACATGGGGGTCCTGCAAAATGGAGTCGTCGACCCTGATCACTCGGTTCATGTGATTAGTGGCTCGAGGATTTCACTCTGCGGCTTCCACTGTCTACGGAAGGGGGGGAAGAATCTGCTGTTGTTGCTGCTGTTGCTGAGGAGCGGGAGGTAACCCACGGCCTCTCCTACTTTGCTGCTGAGCGGAGGGGGCCCTGGATCCCCTGCCAAGGCCGTCGTGCCTATGTTTGACCCTTCTCTCCTCCTCCTCTACTTGAGGATCCCGATCACGCACTTGACCCCGACTGACGATTCTTGAGGATGGGGTGGCGTTGGTCCCTACAGATGAGGCCCCACCGGTCGATTGTCGTTCCCTCCCGGCAGTAAGGGCTTGTCTCTGCCTCAGGAACCCTAGATCAATGCGGGGTGTGCTGGACATAGCAATCTCGAGGGCGTCCTCGATGTCTAGAGATTGTAGGATTTGGAAGTCCGGCCACAAATCTCTCCCCAAAGTTCCCACCTCGGCGTGCGAAGGAACCAAGTCCTCTCTGCTTGACAAATTTTCTTGTTGTTTCCTAACCTATAAACATCACCTTTTAGCATGTATAGTATATGAATAAAGGGGAGTGTCACTCTCCTAGGGATGATGTCAAAAGAAAGGGCAACGCCTGGTGGATGAATGAGATTTCAAATGTGAGTATGTGTGAACAAAAGTGTTCTCCAAGCGCAAGGAGACTTTCACGGATCGTGTTTTACTTGGTGGTATTCCAAGGTCGTTTCCATGGGAAAGGAAGTAAACCGAGGGGAAGGTGATTTTGGGAGAAAGAAAGTGTAAATCTTTGATTGTTGGAAGTTGTTTGATGCTAGTAAAAT
>CAUOFW020003325.1:216870-259970 GCA_963454935.2 Ilex paraguariensis | reverse complement strand
CGTGCGAAGGAACCAAGTCCTCTCTGATCCCGAGCTCTTCAACTTCACCCTCTACTTCTACCTCCGAAGCCCGGTCAGGGTCTTCCTCCAAATTCTCCTCGCCCTCTTGTCCCACCGCCTGATCAAAGAGTTCAGACCACCGCGAAGGNTCCGAAGCCCGGTCAGGGTCTTCCTCCAAGTTCTCCTCGCCCTCTTGCCTCACCGCCTGATCGAAGAGTTCAGACCACCGCGAAGGCTCGAAAGGCTGGGGGAAGCTGTGAAAACTTTTTATATCCGAGAGTATAATAAAGGAGGATGTGGACAGCACAGCTGAACCCGTCATCCACCAGTAAATCTCCAGACAATGACTAGGTCAGCAAAGTTCACCAACGACCGAGGGGGAGGAGCTGTTTCCCGAGCAGGGATATCTGCACATAAACAAAAAAGAGAGGAGTCGTGAACACGTAGAAAATCTCAAGAACAAAATAATAGACCCGAAGGAACCGACGTACTTGTCGTTCTCCATTCCAAAGGGCATAACAAGCCGTTATACTCGGGACCGACACCTCTCTGCCAAGATCCCTTGAAGATAAGTAGGTCATCCTTGTACCCCTTGTCTGAGTTGGGAAGATGAGTTACGAGGTACATAGATGGGTCCTTGGCTTTGAGGTAGAAGTGTTGTTGAGGCATGACTCTCAAGAGGGAATAACAAAAAGGATATCGTTCAGCCCAACATTTATCCCGAGACGTCTATTGAGCTCTAGGACCCCCATAATTATCCTGAAGATATTAAGGCAACACTGTCCTGGAAAGAGGTGGAAATGGGAGAGGAACTGGAAAAGTAGAGGGGGCAAAGGGAACCTAATTCCGCCCTCTATGATGGCTTTGGTATAAAAGGGCATTGCATCCTCGGTCCCGATGGTACGAGAGTGCACAGCCGGGTTATAATCCTCTATGTCTACGTACGGGAGAATGTTGTACTTGACCCTAAACCTATTAATTTGCTCACCACCTTTTACTTTATACTTTCCTAACCCCGAAGAACTGGCCTGACAATTCTCGGGGGCAGGGCGACGACGAGGCATCTCCAAAAAGTGAAAAAGTGAAAGAGGGTGTTTTTCCCTCAAAGATCCCCAAGGAAGCTTCCCGAGGATTGGTCGCTGAGTGGCAACCAGAGACACATCCAGTTATCGAAAAACCAAAAGGGACAGAAGGACGAAGAGAGGAAAGATACTGGGACTCACCAGAATGTAAAAAGGAGTTTTTTCTGGAAAACTTGAGGCGACTCCTTCCAGAATGTTCAGAAGCAACGATGAGTCTGCTGGCCTTAAGACTTCGGTGAAAAGGTTGGGCAATTGACAACAAAAGGAAAGAGATCTCCGGCGAAGATTCAGGCAAGGGCTCTCTTGAGAAAGTTCGGAATGACGAAATGAGAAAAAAGGGGAGGAAGCCCATTTATATATAGTACCAATCCCATCATTGGGCGCGAAGCACGAAAAGGCGCATTTAATGCGCACGCGTCCTAAGCAGGGGAAAACGACTAGACGCAATGATGAAGCAGTTGGGGTTGTTGTAAAACCCTTCGTCTCCTTACGACGCGTGTCCTCGGCGTCAGAAGATCGAAGGCTGGGGGGCAGTTGATGGGACATTTCTGAAATACTCCAAGATGAAGACACGTGTCCTCGGTGTCACTAAATCCTTGTTACTGAGATCACGTACCCATCGGTTCACAAGTCCCTCTCCCCCAAGTTACTTGTCGTAGGGATCAAGTGGCATCCAATACGTTTACGTACCGACACGTATCCCTCGGTCTGATATGGGTACATCGGTCGCTATATGTACCTCCCCTCGGGTCCGAGATGAACCTCCCCCCTCGGGTCCGAGATGTATCTCCGTCCAGGGTGGCGTTCTCTACTTCTGCAGAGGCTATTGATGTACAGGTCACTAGCCTAGGCTAGGCTAGATTAGCTATCATGACCTCGTCTTACACAATTAGTGTCAGAAGGCACAGGAGGGTAGGGGACACAACTAATGGGAAATGGACACATGGCATATTGTGTCACATCAGAGACAGAAAGACCGGATGCCCTTGCTGACATACGATTTGGGAAAACAAACATTTAATTACATTATTCCCTTGATGAGACAGCATTTAATGCGGTAAGACTCAAAAGTGAAAGATAATAAATGTCTCTAAGGCCGGACATTTATTACATCCTCGCCGAGAAGAGCTCATTGAATAGTCGGCAGGCCGATGACACAGCCTTGGTTGCTCGAGATCCTGAGCAGTTAAAAGAGAAGACATTCCTCATTGAAATCAGTGCGCACATTGCCTGTATCTAATGATCACCTACTGACTACACTGACAGCAATCATGAGTTTTTGAGGTATAAATACTCCTCGCAAAAAGCAAGACGGTATGCAACGAAAAACCTTTGCTACAAATTACATTCAGTGTTTTCTTCTTCCTCTCTCTCAAAAACTGACTTAAACGTCGAAGGGGATACGCCGAAAAACACTCTGGCGCCCTTCTAACTTGTCTTTCTTTGTTCTAGGAACCTTCCTCAGTCTTACTGGATCGTTCCATTGATCCACGAGGGTCTCTCGTTACCGTTTCAAGCAGCAGGGTTGACCACTCGACTGACTCACTTGAGTTTACCAAAAGAGAGATTTATTCTCGTGTTTATATTATGCAAGATCCAGCACGCACAATATTATTTTTAAACTCTTATGTCTAAAACTATTCAACTCTAGTAAACTATGTGTTGAGTTGGTGTAAGATTAACATTATAAATTGCTCAATTGGTTTCCTCCATCCTATTGCAAAATATGCAACTCGAGGAGGAAAAAAAATTCTATTCTTTGAATTAGAAAATACAACATATAAGCACTAAATTACAAAGCATTGAAAAACACATGTAAGCTCTATTCTTGTGATTGTGAATGTACTAGAAACCTTATTAGCACTAAATTAGCAATTACTTAAAAATTTTGGGACCAGATTTCTCAATTTTTAAAATTTTGTCCCTAAACTTAACACATTGACTCTGCTGTATAGCGCAAGGTTTTGTTATAAAATCAACACCGAACGAAGTCGTTTTGGGGCTGGTTTGTTAACAGCACCCTATGCTATAAAGAAGAGGAGCAATCCCCCTTTCCACAATCCTTAACTCTGACAACTCTAACACTCCGCCACACAATTCTTTCTCCTATCACCGCTGTTAGCAAACTTTTTATTGTGGTAACTGTACGGGGATTGTTTATAGTCGGTTCATAGAGATCGGAAAGATTGGGGACGAGGAGACCATAAAGATGATGTGTGTGGATTTGTTGGAGGTGGTTCAACCAGCAACAAGTCATTTTTTTGTTACTAGCAATGCAATACGAGCTTTGTACGAAAATAATTTTCGTATAAAAAATATTAATAAAAAGTACTAAGTATATGTGTATTAACATTAAATATAATTTTAAGTTTATCAAAATTATATTTTCATCGTTTGTATTATACTATAAATTTGAAAAATATTGTATGTTCCTATCAATTCGTTGTTATAACTATAAGGAAAAAATAAAAATAATTCATTTGATTAGATTTCAATTTATAATTTATTGAATAAAATAACAATAATTGTCAATATTCTAATCAATCCTCACTATAATTAAGAATTAGTTATGTCAATATGAATAAAATATAGGATTAATAACACTTAATATATGCATTTTTTTTTATCAATTTTGTCTTCAATATATGAATTTTGTTAATTTGATCAATAAAATATTCAATTCTTGTTTAAATAGTCCTTAACCAGATGACCTATTAAGTTTTTTGATCGAAGTGATCACATTTTATTCCGTCAGATAGTATGACGTGACCAATACGTGATTATTTTTGTCAAAAACTTAATAGATTGTTTGTCTTTAAATCATTTAAAAAGTAGCTAAATACTTTATATATCAAATTGACAAAATTAATATAATGAAGACCAAACTAATAAAACATACATATTTCAAGGACTAAAAGTGTTATTAACACTAAAATATAATATACTACTTTATAATATATATTTTAAAAGAATATTAAAATTCTAAAATTCAAGTTTTATTTAAAAATATAATTTTGTTTTATACAAACTCTTAATAAAATATGAAAAGTTTACTGTGATTGAAGAATTATGATAATTTAATATAAATTATTTTTAAAAAAATTACATAAAAGATTATTTTTATCTTAAAAATAAAATGGTTGAGATTTTGAATTAAAAAAATACACATATATAAATATAATATTTTCTTTATATTTGAAATGAATAATGTTAAATTGATAAAGTTTTTGAAGATTTTTTAAACGTTTTATTGAAAACTAAAGTGATATATATATATATATATTAAGGGTAACGTAATTAATTAAAAAATGTCATAGATACTGATATTTGTACATGGTGAATAGAGAATTAAAAGAAATGTTAAGAATAATTTAAAATTTTAAACACATAAATATATGATGGTAATTTAGATATTCAACTATGGAAGAATAATGTTATTTTTAAAATTCTTTATAAGAGTAAAATAGTGAATCAAATAATTTTTATTCTAAAATACTTTTATTAGTAGTATAGATATAACTTATTACTAGTCTATATGAAAATGGAAAAAAAAATAAATATATATAGACATAATATTATTTTTTTATTTGAAAAGAGTAATAACCTATTAATAGATTTTTGGAATACGTTATTGAAAACTATAATGATACATATATTTTTTTAAAAGTTGCATACTCAATTAAAAATTTTCATAGATATTGATATTTATACAAAGATAATAAAAAATTTAAAAAGATGTTAGAAGGTAATTTGAAGATTTAAATACATAAAATTGTGACTGTAATTTATATATTTAACTATGAAAGAATAATATGATATTTAAAATTTTTTATAAAAATAAAATAATGAATTAAAAGATTTTCACTTAACGCACTCCATTAGTACTATAGATACGAATTAGAATGTTTGTAAACCTGGTTATTTTTATTTTGACGATGACAACTAAGTTTGAAGCATAAATAGAAAGATCAAAGTAGGAATGTTGGTATTTTAAGTGTTATTTTGTGTGATGCAATCATTAATTAGACTCACTACATTATTTTTTTAATTTCAAATTAAGGAGTCATCACATTATTTTGCAAATCTATATCTATACTACTAATAAAAATATCTTAACATGAAAATTTTTTGAATTTCTATTTTACCTTATAAAAAATTATAAATATCATTATATACTTTTACAATTAAATATCAAAATTATCATCATATCCTTACATATTTAAATCTTTAAATTATCTCTAAAATCTCTTTTAATTATCTATTCTTTATGTATAAATATCAATTTTTATAAAACAATTTAATTGACTATATTATCCTTAAAAAGTATGCATCATTAAAAACTTTATTAATCTAATATTATTCAGCTCATATGCAAAGATAATATTATTCGTATTTTTTTTTATCAAAAAATTTATCTCTTTTATTTCTAAAATAAAAAATAATTGTATATGTAATATTTTAAAATTAATTTATGTTACATCAATATAATTCTCCAGTAACAATAAATTTTTTAAGTTATGTTAAGAGTTTGTGTGAAAATAGATATAGTAGTTTATTTTTAAGTAAAATTTGAATTTTGTAGAATTTTAATATTGTTGATAATGTATATTATCGAATAATATATTAAACTTTATCCCAATTCACTTAACTAATTTCTAATTACAGTAAGGTTATAATATGATTAGCATATTGATAATTATTTTTATTTTATTCAAGAAATTATAAGTGAAATTATAATTAAATAAATTTCAAAAAATTTAATTTCTCGAACATCACTTAAAAATCAATCTAAATTACAAAATTCTAAAAATAGAACTTCAATTATTTATTTATTTTTTTTTTATCTTTTTTCTTATAATTAAAAAAAGAATTATGGGAACATATAAAGTTTTTATAATCCCATAACAGAATCTGAACAATAAAAAATTAAATTAAATATAATATTTAATTTAAATACACATATAACTAATATTTTATTATTTTTGTGTATAAAAATTATTCACGTTCAATGCAAGTAGTGCATTGCTAGTATGACAAAATAAAGTTGGAGATTTTTTCATCAACTTTTTTTTTTCTTCGTCGATAACCATAAAAAAAAATTGAGGAATTTGTGAATTTTGTATAATTATTTGCTGATCAGGACTAAACATGAAAGAATTAGGCCAATTGCAGCCCGCTGTTGGATTGTTAGGTTACGGTTGTGAATTTCAATAGCCCCTCCCCAGTAAAAGTTTCAATGGTGAGAAAAAAAAGTTGGAAGCATGATAAATGAGTAGAATAATTAGAAAATGAAACGTGTAATTGAAGTGCTAAACAACTTCGAAGTAGGTGCATGCCAAACAAGATTTTTAGCCTGTTATTGACGACCTAAAGATACATATTAAGAAAACCGAGTTGACTTAAAATCTTTGGAATTCATTCTTATACTTTAATTTTTGCACCTGCCTCTGCTTCTGAGAGAGAGAGAGAGAGAGAGAGAGAGAGAGAGAGAGAGAGAGAGAGAGAGAACATGCAATCTTACAGTACTCGGGCATATTTACATATTTAAAAATTGCATGTTTGACTGAATAACTGGAAAACAAGCTATTTTGTAAATGTATACTAATCCCCTGTAAAAAAGTTCAAGGTAAATTACACTCATATTCTTTGATATTTGATTTTATTATGTGGATATCCCCTCACGTTTCAACAATTACACTAAGACCCCATTAGTTGGACGGAGTTAACTATTTTAATAAAAAGACTATTTTACCCTTCTGTTTAACGCAAACTCAAACCCCAAGCCCTATCTCTAACCCTAATCTTTGCCTCCTCTACATTAGTAATCCCAATGCTTTCTCTCTCTCTCGGCGAAGAACTAACCTGAAAATCATCAGTCTTCTCTCTCTTTCCCTCAGCCCATCTCTGTGTGTACGTATATATATATATATATACACATACATATATACATACACACAGACAGAGAGAGGGAAACCCCTGGTTGAAATCACAAAAAAATAGACGAAAAATTGTCAGCAACTCTCAACCATTACAACACCCTCCAGTAGCCACCCTTATCCAAAACGTCACCCCCAACACCACTTTCCACTAGCGTCCACCACCCACAACCACCAACCCCACTTCCCACAAGTGTCTGTCACCCACAACCACCAACGCCACTTCTCACTAGTGTCTGTCGTCTACAATCACACACCACCAACACCACAACAAAGCAATCACTGCCAAAAGCCCAAAAAACTCAAAACCCGAACCCACCTCCTCAAGGCACACTCAAACACCTTAAAATCGAAAACTTATCTCAATTACCCACCACTTTTAGCCATAAGAATTGCATAGAGAAAGATAGAGAGAGATAGATTTCTTTCAATATTCCAGATATGAGTTCTTCATGGAGCAGAGAGAGTTTTTAAATTTTTGAGATCTATGTTTTTTTAATTTTCAAATCTGAGTTCTTCACAATCGAAGGGGGCGTTATACTGTCCATTAGCCACATACATAGAGACAGAGAATCTTAGGCGGTGGGAAGGAGGGGAGGGGTTTGTTCTGGATGTTGCATAGGGTTTTGTTTCCGGGTTGTGGACTCGCGATGCTTGATGGGTTTCACTAGAAGGTGGGTTGTGGCGTTGGAGATTGATGGTTTGGTGGGTTTGTGTTGTAGATTTGGGGACAAATTGGGTGGGTTTGTGTGGTGAATTTCACTGGTGGTGGAGGCGGCAATTGGTGGTACATGGTGATGTTGTTAATAGTGTTAATTTTGTATAAATCATAATTAAATTTGTGGGCCAAATTTAAATTAATGAATGAAATTAACTATAATTAAAAGAATTTTAGAGATAAATTACCTTACTTAGTAGATTGGTTTGATTTAATTAAATTTTTTATGACAAATTTGATAGAGATTGTTAATCTCAATGTTATAAGGGTAAAAAGGTCTTTTTAATGAAATAATTAACATCTATCATACAAAAGGAGGGCGGTTGTCACAAGTGTTCAAACGTTAAGGGGTTTCAGTGTTATTTTTGAAATGTAAGGGGTGTTTGTATAATAGAATCAAACATAAGGGAGTGCGAGTGTAATTTACCCAAAGTTCAAAATGTTGGTACTGATTAAAAAAACAACACAGTGGCTTAGTACCTACCCTACCCTTTCTACTTTCCACTGGTTTTTGTGAGTACCAGGTTGAGGAGGGAGACTAGGAGAGTTACCCAAGTTGACGAAAATTCTTCATTGCTGACTTGGAGAGAGAGAGAGAGAGAGAGAGAGAGAGAGAGAGAGAGAGAGAGAGTGCCTCTGGAAAACAGGGGACGCGTTAAGTGCTTGTAAAATTTGACACGTAATACCAGCTTGAGTAGTTATTGCTTTTTTTTTTTTTTCAAAATTTAACTAAATTCTTTTTTACTTGTAACTATTGGTACGATCTTTTGACCACGTATTCTTACCCCCGTATATAGGATATAGTCTAGGCAGAACAAATGACGTAGTTAATTAAGAAATATCATGTTCAATCTCGTTCGATTTTAAGGATTGATTACATTTATCTTTGAATATGTTCTAACTCAACTCAGATCACAACGCAATATTTGAATGAGTGGTTTGTATAAGTCTGAACACTCTATAATAAAAAAACAAAAAAAAAAGAGAGGAAATAAGTAATTGAGAAAGATATTATATACATATTACTCATAATGTTACATGAATTTTATTTTGTAATTTTATTTTGTAATTTTTTTATTTTTTATTATTAGATTGACAATAAATTTTATTATTAATTGAGACTCATTATTAATTTAATAATAATAATCCATCATGTTACCAAACAAAGTTATTAAATTATGTATAAATAATATTTCCGAACAATACGTAAACATACGGTGAAACGGTATAGTGCTTACATGTTTTGTAACTCCATACTCTTCTTCCACTTGTCAAAATAAAAATGTCTGCGAGAACAATTGAATATTGAACTCTATTTGATTATTATTATTATTATTTTGAGCAGGAAACTCTATTTGAATTCAATTAAAAAAACTTTTATTAAAGAAAAGTAAGCAGAAAAAAAAAAAACGTGTCAAAAAGAAAGAATTTTCTATAGAATCTCGATCCAATAGGTGGGTCCCATATGTCCCATTTGTAAAGTATGCTTCTCTATGCAATATGTGTTTGTCCTTTTTCTCAATTCCAAGTGATAGGGACACATATTCTTGTAATTGTTCATTTGTAATCTTTAAATTTCATTTAATTTTATTTTATAAAATATATTATCCATCAATACACAATAAATAATTTAATATCAAAAATACTAATATTAACTATACCAAAAAATATTATATTTTATGATTTATTTGGCACGATGGTGAAAAGGTAAGAAAAATGCATTTTTTTTTATAAGAAGAGAAACGAATCCATCAATTTCATCACAATGCCTTTTATTATTTGCATGCATCAACTTCTTCTTGTGTTCTCTTCCATTTCTACTAATATTGATTAACTTTGTTGTAAAAAAAGAAAAAAGAAAAAAGATCAATAAATTATTACTTTTCTCTACAAATATCCATTAAGTCTTTTCGTCTTTGTTTTTATATCAATGAAGTCTTATTTTTAATATTTTATTTTAATTAAGTCTTAATTCCCTTATATTCTAATTGTATTCTTACCTTTTAGTTACCAAAGCTTTTTCTTTTTTTTTTTTTGGCATTCTTAGAATCAATTAATAGAATATTCTAGATTCTACGTCTATATTAATTTAAGTTAATTCTTACTAAAATCATATTCTATTAATTTATATTGAATTTAAAATAATTAAGTTATGGGTTTATTTTAATTGTTGTGTTTGAATCAATAATGACATTAAAAAGGAATTAATCGACAAATAGTATCGATGTATTTTTTTAGTCTTTCTTATTTTATTAAATAATCGGTAAATATTGTCTTAAATTTTAAGATTAGGTAGATAAGAAAATAAGAAAATGTGAGTTTTTTTTTGGTCCTACAATAAAATTTATGTTAGCTAAGTTTTTTTTGTGGTGTTTTGATATTAATTTTGTAAGTAATGAATTTTTGTCCTCTTAATTAGTTTTAAGAATATAAAAGAATGAAAAAGTTTTGTTATCTAAAAGGTAAGGGTAAAATTAAAATATAATAGAATTTAGGAGAAAAAAATAATATTTATTGATAATTTTCTCAAGAAAAAATCTCAAGAGATTAGTTGAAGTAGTAGTCGATCACTTGATAGATATTTTAAGTTGTCATTAGTCAAAGATTCGATACTCCACGAGAAGAAAATGCTACTTGAAGTTACTTCCCCTAAATTAAACTCATAAGTGTAGAAAAGAGACTTTATGCGTGGACCCAAATTAATTACCACACATAGGTCCAAATTGACTCAATTGAAGAACCCGGGGGGGGGGGGGGGGGGGNGGGGGGGGGGGGGGGGGGGGGGGGGGGGGGGGGGGGGGGGGGGGGGGGGGGGGGGGGGGGGGGGGGGGGGGGGGGGGGGGGGGGGGGGGGGGGGGGGGGGGGGGGGGGGGGGGGGGGGGGGGGGGGGGGGGGGGGGGGGGGGGGGGGGGGGGGGGGGGGGGGGGGGGGGGAAAAAAAAAAAAAAGAAAGGGGGGGGGGGGGGGGGGGGGGGGGGGGGGGGGGGTTACCTGGATTGAATTAGACCTATCAGTAGAGATAAACAAGAGCAATATTATTAGAATTTAATTTATTGATATAATTTATTAACTTAGTTTACTATGCTTTAGATTGATTGTAAGTTTTATCAAATATTAAAATTTGATATTAATTCAATAATTTTTATATAATTATATCATTATATAAATAAATTAAATCAAAATTTAAAATTTAAATAACATAATTCAACAAACAAAACAAATGCACTTTGGCCTTTTGGACCACAAAAAAGACAAGACAAACGTGCTTTATCTATTTTGAAAACATAGCACCGCGTAGTCTTACCTATGTAATCTACTCCCAAATCTATAAGCCAGGTGTACATCTTCACGCTGCCTCTAACACGCCCCGTTGACTACCTCCACCCCTCGCTCTCAGCAGTCAGCACTCTCACTCCCCTCCCCCACATATATACAGAGCCGCCAATTCTCATTCTTCATCCCCAGACACAAAACACTTTGTAATACAGCGCCATTAACACCAACAAAGAATCAAAACCACTTGTTTGTTGGTTACCCATCATTCTCAACCTGGTCTTATCAATCACCGGAGCCACAAAAAAAAAAAAACAAAACTTCGCGTCATTTATGGTGAAACCGGAGTCGGAAAAACCAGCTGAGACAAGTGAGTCCAAATACAAAGGTGTGAGGAAGAGAAAATGGGGCAAATATGTGTCCGAAATTCGGCTACCCAACAGCCGGGAAAGGATTTGGTTAGGTTCTTACGACACGCCGGAGAAGGCCGCCAGAGCTTTCGATGCCGCGCTTTTTTGCTTACGTGGCCCGACGGCGCAGTTCAACTTTCCTGATAACCCACCCGACATTGTCGGCGGCCGGTCACTTACACCCGCTGAAATTCAAGTCGCAGCGGCCCGTTTAGCAAATTCGGAGGCCCGAATTAGTCAATCGAACAATTCATCTTCATTTTCTGAAGTGCAGATGGAGTCTCAGTCTCAATCTCCATCTCCATCAATTTCGGATGGAGCACTTCAGGTGGATAATGAGAGGGCCATGGATCTGGACCAGACATTTTTGGACCATTACTCGACGTTGGGTCCAGAGAATAATGTAGCAGATTTCGGTATTTTTCCGGGTTTTGATGATCTCTCCGGTGATTTTTGCATGCCACCATTACCAAACGTTGATTATGGAGAAGAGAACAATGATGGGTTCTCTTCGCAGGGAGGTTCATTTCTCTGGAATTTTTAGTGATATGTCTATTTGGGTCTTATTAGTTTTGCCAAAAAAGGGTCAGAATTCTGGAAAATTTTAGGTGCTAGAATTACTGACAATTTTTCACAAGGAAATGCCTATTATGGTCCACATTTTTTGTACGGACATCTTTTTCTTTTGTTCATATTCCTTTTTAAGGGTACAAACTAGAAATTCAATAGTATAAAAAGATTGAATAATTTTTGGTGTTGTTTATCAGATGAAATCAATACAAATATAGTATTGTTCTAATTGTTTCTCTGCTAAATTTGTTAATACATCCAGTGATTCACATCTCATTATTGACAAGAAAGAATAATGAAAGAGAAATGTGAGCGGGTAGAACGTGTTATATATATAATCAAGTTATTGGCATACATTTTATTGTGATTTTTCTTGCTCCTTGAATAATACTCTACATTTTGTAGGTGAGCACCAAGCCATCTTTTGTGGAAAATATATGCTACTGTACTGCCAAACGTTAGTATTTTAAATAAGATCACTAAACCTTCAAAATTTTTTCCATCCGCGACTTCTCCGTTGTGTTGAGCATGGCATATTTATTTATTTATTTATAGTGCCGGGGGAGGGATATGGGCATTGCTGTGATTCAGCTACAAAATTATTGGCATGCAAGGTTAACTACCCAAAAAAAATTGGTTTTCTTCCTCCATTTTTTGAGGTCAGATATTCTCACTAAAGAATGTCCGCGCCATTGTTTAATTATGTATTCTAATTTTTTTTCTTCTAACCAATCACACTATATAACATATTTATATTTATTATATTATATTTGATATATCAAGTCCATTTAACATAAAATATTTCAAAAAAAAATAATATGTATATTGCCATGGACAGAGCCATGAATATTTATAATAGAGACAAAATATAACTACTCTAAAAAAATATTAAGCTGAAATTAATAAAAAAAAAAAAAAGTAAGAATCAATACTAAATTATTGTGAAATAACAAATTCAATTTTTATTTAGCCGAAACAAAATCTTAACAAAAAGGTAAAATAATTTTTTTAGTACATTTTAATCTAGTTATATATTTCAATAAAATATAAAATTTTGTATATGAATTAAATGTAAATTAATTTTTCACTAATCCAAAACTAACATATTTATTTTAGAGAGTTAGTGGTCCACTAATTTATTAAAAAAAAAAAAGACTAGAACCATTATTAAAATTTTCAAAAAATTAGGGAGTAAATATAATGTATAAAATAATTTTATATGTTGGTGCAAGAAATAACAAAAAAACTCAAGGAACTGAGCTTCTCGTATATTAAGCTTTTCTCTATTTCTTCTCTTTTTATTGTGGCTGAGCAGTGGGCAACTGAGAGCGAGTGATACAAAGAGAAAAAAAAATAAGATAGGTTTTAGTCAAGTGAGCTAAAAGTTTTGTCTTTTAATGATGGTGGGCCAAAAATTTGTTTTAAATGTTGGATTAAAAGTTTTGTGTTTTTAATAGATTTGGGTAAATTGTGATAGGTCAAATATTTAATTTTTTAATAAATTTGGGTAGATAATAGTGAGTTCAATTTTTTTTTTATTTTAAATGAACTTAAATTTTTAATTATTTTGGATAAATAATATGGGTCTAATATAAATGAATAAGACACACTTAATATCTGTGTATAAATATATAATATATATATCTAACTAATAAAAAAAAAATTATTTGAGGGAGGCACGTGCCCACCGTGGCCCTTACCTCCCTCCGCCTATGTCAAGGGTTCAAGTTTTTATTTTCTCTCTCCCATTCATTTTTTTTTTCCCATTCATTTATCCTACCAAACAGACAATTAATGTCGTGACCCTCATTTATTCTCAAATTCGTATTTAATACAAAATATTGCGTTCTAGTTCAGTTGTTTTATAATATTGAGATTTTAGTTCATTGTATTTTCTATTTGATTTGGTCTCTTTTATTCTTAATATCTGGTTATCAGTATATATACACAATTTTATTCTCAATAATATAGTTCAGAATTTCTGTCCTTTATCTTCCCAATGGATTTTATAGTTCTAGTTACTATTCAGTTGGCTCCATTTCGTCATTTTGCTTTTTGGTCCCATGTTTTTTCCTTATTTGAGGATAGAACCTATGCGTGCAAGATCCTGCACAATATAAAAAACGAGAACAAATCTCTCCCTTGGTGAACTTCGAGTGAGTCAGTTGAGTGACCAACCACGCTGCTTGAAACAGCCTGCGAGGTCCGGTGGTAACCTGGAACGGCAACGAGAGACCCTGGGGGAGCGGAAGAACGATCCAGTAAGACTGAAAGAGGTTCCTGGAACAAAGAAGAACAAGTTAGAAGGGCGCCGGAGTGTTTTCCGGCAAATCCCCTCCGACGATCTAGTCAGTCTTTGAGAGAGAGAGAGAGGAAGGAGAAAACACTGAGTGTGTATTGTAGTAAAGAGTTTTTTATTGCATACCCGTCTTGCCTTTTGCAAGGAGTATTTATACCTCAAAAGCTCATGATTGCTGTCAGTATAATCAGTAGGTGATCATTAGGTACAGGCAGTGTGCGCACTGATTCTGATGAGGAATGTCTTCTCTTCTTAACTGCTCGGGGTCCCGAGCAATCAATGCTGGGTCATCGGAATGCCGACGGTACAATGTACTCCTCTCGGGGAGGATGCAATAAATGCTCTGTATTAGGAGCATTTATTGCCTTTCATTTCTGAGCCTTACCGCATTGAATGCGGTCTCATCAAGGGAATGATGTAATTAATAGTTTGCTTTCCCAAGTCGCGTGTCAGCAACGGCATGCGGTTTATCTGTCTTCGATGTGATATCATATGCCACGCATCCATCCCCTATTGGCTGTGACCCCTGCATTGCAGTACGTTCTGACACTAACTGTGTAAGACGAGGTCATGATGAATAGCCTAGGCTAATGACCTGTACGTCAATAGCTTATCCTGGATTAGAGGAGGCGTCCAGGACAGGGTACACCTCGGCACCGAGGAAAGGCTCATCTCGGAACCGAGGGAGGGATACCGACCGAGGTACCATATCATACCGAGGCCACGTGTTGGTTGTAAAACGTACTGAATGCCATGATCCTATATGACGAGTACCTCGGGGGCGAGGACCTTTATGCGCCGATGGTGCTTGATCTTATCAACAATGTTTTAGTAATACCGAGGACACGTGTCTTCATCATAGAGTATTTCAGAAAAGTCCCATCAGAAGCCTTAAACTTCCGAAGTGCTAGTCCCGATAAAGATTCGTTTCAAATTGATTAAAATTTATGTTTTTTTTATTAAAATTCAATTTAAGTTGATTAAACTTTATTTTTTAGGTATTAAAATTTGAGTCTATTAAAATTTATATTTTTTATGTATAAAAAATTGGGCCGATTAAAATTTAATACGAGTTAATTAAAATTTGATTTAAGCCTTAAATATATTTTAATTAACTCCAATGTTAATGCGTAAAAAAATTTAAAAAATAGAGGGGATCTCGTTAAAAATATATCTATCTAGAAAGAGTGTTGATAAATTTTTTTTAAAAATATATCATGAGCAATTTATTAGAATTGTTTTTTAATTAACACCTTTGATTTGAAAGGAGTGTTGGTGAAGATTCAAAAAATAAAGAAAACGTCATTAAAAATATGATAAACTAAAAAAGTTATGGCTGAAATTTTTCCTATTATATTTCTTCGCATTAAAGTTGAATAACACTTTGCAATCTAAAATATCTTTAAATGTTTTCTGAAAAAGTTAATTTTTCTCGTTGTACTCTCAACCATATAAATGTGATTCAAAACCAAATATTTGTTTTTTTGTTGGACCCTTTTTTTATATATTTCATATTTGTTATTTGTATACACAATTATTCATATAATATTCAACTGGAGGGTTTTTCATATAAAAAATTTGTACCCAATTTACTAAACCATACCATTTTACTATGTTTTTATATGATTAAAAGTATAGTATAACATTTGTAATGTTTTAAAATATAAACAAATTGTAAAATATTTTGGAAACAAAATATCATTTGTTGCCATACTAAAGAACAATATTATAGAGATCTAATTTAAAAACATAATGAAGAAAGGCCTAAAACCATCTCCAATAAAAACCTAAATCTTTACCCAAATTTGAGTAAAAAAAAAGGTAAATAAAACTTGATTTGATACAAACCACTCTAATAGAGAACTCAAATTTAAAGAAATTGAAACTCAAATTCAAATGAGAACAAACCCAAATTTAAATAAGAATAAAATATGACCATTGAATTTTAAAGGATAATGAAATCTCTCCATTAAAGATTTGGATATGGATTTTAGTCTCCCTTAATTTGAGTAAAAAAAAAATCTCTTTTCATGTGATATAAGTATTGGTCTAACAATGGAGAAGATTTTTAAGAATTTTTTACTCAAATTTAAAATTGGGTTTAAAAAAAAGTAAGAATTAGAGATGCTCTAATTACTACAATTATTAGATTAATCGTGAATTCTAATGTTAAATGAGATTTATTTCAATTCAACAACTATAATTAATTAACATCTTAGATTAAATCTCTAAATTAATTTTGGAAAAACATTTTTCTCACACTAAAACTCCATTTTAGATAAGAGTTCTAAAGTACTGTGAACACGCTTGGTTGTGAAATGTACATAGAAAATATTAGAGTCGTTTGGATGCAATATTAAATGGTGGATTTTATAGTCATAACAAACTAAGATTCTTTAATTTAATCTTATACTACGTTGGTTACAAAATTTTTTTTATATCATATATAGTTTTATTTCAAATATTTATCCAAATAATACACTGTTTATCCAAATAATATACTCTATCCATAGTATTTTATTTTATTTTTTATGAAACAAACAGGTCAAAAACATTTCGTTAAGTAGGAAAGTTGAGATTACAATCAATTAAAAAAAAATCCTTAAGTTCAAGAGGGGAGGGGAGGGAAGCCTGTCCAACTCCATAAAATCAAAATGTTTAACATAACGGCTACTACCCAATGAACAGTCTTGTTGCAGGCTCTCTAAGCTTGTGTAAAAAAATTAAACTTGTATAACTTAGCATAATATCTAATATTTTCAACAATAAAACTAATTTTCCATAGAGGAATATCCTTATTGGAGCTAAGTTTGATGATATTAATGCAGTCATTCATGATGGTAACGTTTGTCATCAAAAGCGCTTCAACAAGGAGACATGTTTGACACACTGCCTTTGCTTTAGAGAACAAGCGTATAATTGACTATCATTGAGCCGATTATAATATCACATGCAAAGGTGATATTATAGTCTAATTCAAGTGTATTAAATTATAATTTATTATTTTATCCAATAGATAAACAAGAATATTAATAACTATATAAGATTGATGATTTTTTAGTTAAATATAATTATTATTTTATTATCTCATTCTTAAATCAGTGTCTTACCAAATACTAGATTATAATGTGTAATATTTGTGTCTCATATTTAACCTTATGTTTTATTCGCTTATGTATAATTAGTCTGCATTACTTAATACAATTTATTTTTTTACAATATGACAACCAAACGAACTGATTGGGTATAATGATATGTTTAGTAAGAGGAATAGAAAATAAGAGTAATGGAAAAAAATGAGAGATGCATTTTTAATCTTTTAAGGAAGGAAATATATTTTTTTCTCTTTCTTGTTTAATAGAAGGGATGTAAAAGTAGAGAAAATAAATTTTTATTAGTATGAGAAAAGTTAAAAAAAAAATACAACTTTTAATTTACATGAATACCCTTGTGATTGTAGAAAATATAGAATAAAAATATTTCATAAGTCGCACCATTATGTTGGTTTGTCTTGGTAAACAAAATTGGACCCCACCACTTCTATTTTCTTCATTC
The DNA here is from genome assembly GCA_963454935.2 of Ilex paraguariensis. Classification (NCBI taxonomy): domain Eukaryota; kingdom Viridiplantae; phylum Streptophyta; class Magnoliopsida; order Aquifoliales; family Aquifoliaceae; genus Ilex; species Ilex paraguariensis. The sequence goes on along the minus strand of CAUOFW020003325.1, from coordinate 242,128 downwards.
AAAACAGCTGCCACTTTTAAGGGGTATTGTAATAAATTTAATAAGTGTGATCATTTGCTGGCACTTCCACTTTCATTTTTCCTCCAAATTTGGGCGGATTGCAAATGGAGGGCCGGAAGTGGGGCGTTAAATATCTGACTCGTTTAACCTGTTTAATTTTAAAAAAATTATATCAACAAATTTTAATACATTATTTTTTTACTGTCCATGTATTTATCTAAAAAAAGGAGAATTTATAGTCAAATTTCACATAAAAATTAAATTTGAAGGCAAAAGAAAAAAAAAATAGGGGTCATTGCCTTTTATAGGTAAGGGAGCTCTCCCCATCTCCCTCATTTGTCGATGTGGGACAAAAACAAAAAGAGTTGATTTGCCTTTATCATGAACTGCTCTCATCTCCCCTCCTTTGTCTTTGAATTACTATTTTACTTATTTTTTTTTTAGTATTGATTTTTTTATTTTTTTTTGGCTAATTTTTTAAAATAATTATTAATTTTTTATAAGCGGGTAAACGTGTGACAAACAATTTGACAAACTTTACCCAAACACGACCTGTTTATTAAACGTGTCTGGCAGGTCAACCTCGTTTATCATATAAACCCGTTAAGATCTTACCTAAACCCGTTTAATTTGTGTTAATTAATTGTGTTGTGTCAAATTTTGACAGACCTAACCTAACGGGAGGTGTAACTTTTTTATCCTTTTTATCCTATTTTTCTTTTCTCTTGATTTGCTATTCCAGCCAAACAAAGAAAAGTCTCTCTTTTCCCTCCACTTGCTCTCCATCTATTTTCATCCATCAAATATTCTCTTGTTTGTGGTTATGGTTATATTCCACTGTGTGATTATTATTATTTGATATAACTGTATAATATTATATAAATAAGTGGACAATGTAACTCATTTTTTTAGACGGTGATTATTATCCTACATGAAAAGTTGATTATTCAATTGGGTGAGATCCACCTTTTTCATGTGGTGCTCAATATTTACTCGGACAGGGGAGACCTTCTAGATTAAGGGTCAATAACCTTCGCGCATAAAAGCGGAACCTTCTAGCACCATCCACGTGTACACCTAAGCATAATTCAGAGACATCAGGCACACGTGTAACTCCCCCATAAATTCTAATTCCGCATCAAGGGCTCATACTGCACCACCTGGCGTCCCGTCAATATTTCCATCCAAGAGCTAAGAGATAACTTTCCAGTCAAACGAAGCACTTACGTTGGCGACCCAAAACGAGCCCACGTGAAACCCGAGCCACTGTAAATACATATACTTATGGTAGTCCTGGCTCCTGGGCAGCAACTGGCAAGAGAGAGATTTCAACGCAAGGGCAAAGTTGTTACGTTACATAAATTCATGAACACAGTGAAATCAGAAGCTAGAAGAGAGAGAAGAAACAACGTCAATAACAACCGTTACAAGGGCGTGAGGAGGAGAAAGTGGATCAAATGGGTGGCCGAAATACGGCGACCAAACACTCGTGACAGGGTATGGTTGGGTTCGTACGACGCAACCGTGTTTTGCTTACGTGGCGGGGCGGCAATTCTTAATTTTCCAATGAGTCCGCCAGATATTCCGGTGGCAAGTAAGTTGTCGCAGACTAAAATTTAGGAGAAAATATTCGTTACAAATGATATCACCAACTAATAATACTAAAATAAATAAATATATAAAACTCATAAAAATTAGTAATTAACCTATCATATAAACAAATAATTTCTCACCTTCTCATCATGTAAATTCAAGTGGAGTTCATCTTTTTTATTTGAAATTTTATTATTAATAGATGATACCACGTGATCAATAATGACATAATATCACTGTTATATTCAATATTTACTCCAAATTTAAGTTGCAGCATCGAGACACGCCCGTAAGGTATTGACAGAGCCGGAGTCGGAGGTGGGAAAGACAGAGTTGAAGTTGCCCGCGGTGTTTGACTTCGGACTTGGGGGTTCTTGTTCTTCTTTTGGCCAGTTTTCGAGGAGGGAATGTTACTTGGCAGCTAACCACGAGAAGGAAGAGTAAATATTGAATGTAACGATGATATCATGTTATTATTGATGATATGATATCATCTACTTAATAATAAAATTTTCACCAATGTAATTGAAAGACATAATTTGAAGATATAATGAGTTCTATTATAGCATTAATGAATTCACTATTATATCATTTGTGACAATTCATTATATTCTTAAATTATGTCCCAATAACATTGCTTTAAAATTTTAAATGAAAAAAATAAACTTCACTTAGGCTTACATAACAAGAGAGTGAGAAATTACCTGTTTACATGACATGTTAGTTATTGATTTTTATAAATTTTATGTAATTATTTATTTTAGTACTATTAATTAATAATATAACATTACGTTATCCCGTGACATCACCGTTGTAATCAATATTTTTCCGATAAGAAAGAGAGGTGATGCAGAAGTAGATTGTAATATGGGACACCATGTATGTGGACGTTTCAAGGTTTTCTATTTATTTAAATAAATAAATATTTAATTCAACAAATACTCGTATCATGTTATTACTAATTATGCTGATAATCACCCATTAATAATTAATTAATTATATATCATCATGATCATCCACCCCACACATAAGCAACTTCCATTAATTCAAAAATTATTACCAAACATCCACCATCTCCAAGTGAGATTTTATAGGTCCCGTCCCGTCTTTTCAAAGTGATAACGTCAAGAAGCCTCAAGTATAAATATCCGTGCCAGAAGGGGTCTGTTTTGACGCTCTCATGATTTAGCCAATAGAATCCCGAATGGGAAAAATATTTAACCTGGTTTGCATAATAGATGGTAATCAAATATGAAAATAGACCGATTATTATTTAATAATGTTCATTTAAATATTTAGTATGTAATAATAATAATTTATTTTTATTATTAGGGAATAACTAATTTGATTAATACAAAATTTGTTTTTTTCTTTAATATTTGGTGATATTTTCTATTCTTAATTACTATTACTTGTCATTATTATTACCACCACTTGGGTCGGGTTTTGGTCGAGTCTAAATTTTTTTTAAATATTTAAGTGAAAATTATATTTCAACACTTAATTTTAGTAATTTGAATTTTACAAGCTTAAGTTGAGTTTGTTTTTTCAAACAAGTCTAGAAACTTTTTTAAATTTGACTCGTTTTAAAAATAAGTTGAACAACTCGACTATTTTATATATAAACGAATCGAATTTAGTATTATCTGAGTCAAATATAAATAGTTCGACTCGCTTATCAACCCTAATTTCGTTCATCTCTACCTTGATTCCATTCTAAGAGTGATTGCATTATTGGCGTACCAAGTAATGAGGACATTACATCAGAAATAGCATTTAAGGTGGGTGGGGCAACTCTTTCCACTAAATTCTAAATTTTTTTGGGTTTCATGTAAATTTTAAAACTTTTAAAATTATTTAGGATTTGCTCTCGTTAAAAAATTTGTCAAAAAAAATTAGTCACAAATTTGGATATAGGAAAACTAGATTTGATTATGATCCGATATTATTATTGTGTACACACAAATATGTTAATCAAAATTGAATGATTATTTAACTATATTGTGTTAAAATTAAAATACAATTTATCAAAATTCACCTTTGACTTAATTATTTAGAAAGGATTGAGAAGAATACGAATTAAGTTTTTAAATCAAGTTCAATTCTATCCAAATCATCATTCTTAATAGTTGCCCCCATTGTCAAGAATTTTTGACTCTGCTCTTAATATGTATTCCTTGTATGCATGCATGCATGGTGTTATTATCTAATAAGAATATAATATGTAAATAAGTGAATTTTATATATTATAATAATTATTCCGCCTTGTCATTTGGTAATTATTCCTCCTCCATGAATGTATGTATACTAAGTTGGGCTAAAACTTAATAATTCAAAATAGAGAAGAGGAGAGGACACACCAAGTCTACCACCACTAATACAATCTCTCAAAAAACTAAGTAAAATTCAGAAAACTAGACCAACACACCCCTCTTAACTATCAAAAACTAAAAGCAAAATCTAACAAACGGCCTCCACCACAAGCCTCTTCGTAACATCCCCGCAATTTGTTGCACCAAAAACTTCTTCAGAAGCTGTAACTGAGCAGCTCTCTTTTCCAACGCATGCCTAAAACCACCAAAACCAAACATTTTTTCAATAAAATGGCAGGAGAGAGAGAAAAGCAACAATGTGAAAAAAAAACTAGACATACATTCTGGAGGATGGCCAATGCATCATTAGATCCTTCGCAGCTGCCTTTCTCATGTGACCCGCAAGTGCCTCGTACGTCACCGAAACTAGCAAATTGAATAGCCGAAATGGGTCGTCCTTCACAAGATAATTCCATGTCTTTGTTCTCATAAGCATTTCCACAAGCAGTTCCAACCCTAACTGTTTGGAAGTTCACTAAGGATGGATTGCCTCCAAATTCTTCAAACAAAACAAGTTCGTTGTCACCGTCATTTATAAAGGAGCGAGGAACGTGGTACCTGCAAATTTAGGCAAGGTTGTCAATGGATATTAGAGATTTCATGTCATTTCACGATTGTGTTGAACAACTACTTTGGCCCAAGGAAAAAAAAATACTCACCATATCTGTGTAGGTTGACCACAATTTGAGGCACACTTATTACTGTCATAAGGTCCACGATAGTCGCAAGCCTCGGTGGAGCAACCATCCTCTTCTGCAATGTAACTTGGCCAATACCTACCAATACTGTTGCCATTAACCCAAGCATTACCTTTTCCAAGACCTTGCATGTTCAATACTACTGGGTCTTTGCCCAATGGAGCCTTGAAGGTGGTCTGATGCAAACAAATATATTTCAAAAAATCAGTTGTTTTAATACTAAAATCATTAAAAGTTTCCTTTTCTTTTTGGGGAATGTTTTGACATAAAAAAGAACTTTATAAATCCAAGTACCTTGTACCAAGTCATCATCCTATTGGTGGGAAGGTCTTTTGCTTGCCATTGAGAAGCAAAACGCGAGTCTGCACTACTATAAAGTTTATCATCAAGCCCATTCAATCCAACTTTATATGACCATTTGTGTGCTGACAAGTCCTTTACAACGCTCTCATCACCATTCCTTCCAACTATCTCAACCGGACCAGGTAATCCAGTTTCTATCACATCAAAGTATGGCCCATAGTTCTGCTCAAAATCAAAATCAATATTTAAACAAATAATTAAAATACTTTGCAAATAATTGTGGCACATAATCATGAACATGATTCGTATATAATAATACCTGCAAACCAACAGTGGCACTGAGTAGTGTTATCTGATTTCTTCCGGGGTTCAATTTAACCTTATTTTCAAAGACATAGTTGAATATTCCATATTTTGCCCATTGAGAACCTACAGTAATTCAACCGAAGTTTGAAAAAATTAATATTACAACAACAATAGTTAAATTATAACTAATGATTAAATGGACAACACGTTAGATTACCAAGATATTCGCCATTGACATAAGCATGCAGTATGTGACCGGAACCATTCACTCTAATGCTCATATCATCACTCCAAATAGGATCATTCTTGTCAAGGTTAAGACTAGTAATCACCAAATTAACAGTATGACGTAAGTTCAACAAAGATTAAAGGGGCCAAAAAAAAAACAGTAAAGAAAGACAAGAACACGAAAAAAGGGTAAAGCAGAAACCCTGAGTATTATTACCTAGTCATGTACCACATGTAATCACTAACATCATTGATAGACTTTTGGTCCACAAGTTGATTAGCAGAAAGAAGGCCCTTGCCTTGAACGACAGCATCGTCAATGTTCTCAGGCCTCCACACCCAGTTAAGAGCCATTGGTTCACTTTCTGCTTCGTTTGATTTCTTTACCATCACAGAAGTTTGAGTATTGACCTGTATATATCACAAACTATTTTATAAATCTCTTCACAGGTGTGTTTCTTTTACGTAAATTCGGTTAGTATATATATTTGTACCTTGGCTGTATTATAAGTTTCATTCTGACAATCGGGAAGAATACTGACTGACCAAGCTGGAACATTATATTGGTTTCCTTGGAAGCTGATAGTTGCGTCAGTTGTTGTATTGGCATTGCCAAAAAGGCAGCTTGATGTTTCATTTGTTGCATAAATTGTTGCCTTACAAATTCAAAAACAAATAATTCCTATAAATAAAAAATACTTAATTATCAAAAACACAGGTTACGCTTCAAATTTTTATGACGACTTAACTGAAACAGAATTTCCGAAGTCAATGTTGGTGATATTGCCGGAGGTGAGAGTCTTCTCCATTGAATGCAACACATCGTGGAGTTGTTTCAAGTGTCCCCATTTTGGTTGGTTCAAATTACCTAAAGAAATTTTACAACATACATTTTGTTGGTGCTACACGACACGCATATAAGAAATAGGGGTTGAAATTTAAAATTAGTTGAAGTGTAATTCGTAGGTACCAAATTCATCAAGAGGTGCATCATAGTCATATGATGTAGTAATGTATGGACCACCCGATGTTCTGCCGAAGTTAGTTCCACCATGATACTGTAGTAAATAAAACCAACAAAGAGAAAATTTGAAGAAAGTCGTAAAATATTTTTAAAAAAAAAAAAAATTGAAGCTTCGCACTATAAGTTGTTTGTTCAAAAACAAATCAAACACGAACCATGTAATAGTTCTGGAAAGTTCCTCCCGTCTGGAAAAATCGTGCAACAGCAAAAGCAACGTCCTCCGCAGTTCTATGTGGATCTTTTCCATCCCAACTCTTAAACCTAAAACATTAATGAAATTTTCTAATTAAGTTTATATAATTAGTTAATCAATTGTACAAATTAACACATATACAGTACTATAATAAACTAACCATCCAGTCCAGTTTTCTGTCCACATCTTAGGACTGTTGGGATTGTTTGGTGTAAATTGATCGCAGTAAAACCCATTGCAAGTGTTTATCTGTTAAAATACCAATACCCAAAAAAAAAAAAAAAGTTTAGAATTAATCTTTAATGTAATGTAAAGGATCTAAAATTCAGTTTGAAAAGAAATATATGAAAAATACCATTGGCTGTGGTGCATCATCCTGTTGGCACATAATCCACGGAACTCCAATGTCCAAGGACTGAGCCATGTTGGAGCACCAATCAATATAGGCCTTTCCTGCATCTCCATAGGATGAAATTACATTCCCATATTCATTCTCAATCTGTCACAATTAATTTTGAACTGCGTATTAGTTTTTATTAATTAGGAAATATAAAATAATTACAAACAGAAAAATTAATGACTAAACACACCTGAGCAAGAATGATAGGACCTCCTTGTGATGCAAAAAGCTTCTCTTGCTTCACCATATCCACTATCAAGGCTGTGAAGTTTTGCATCTCATTCTGAAAAAAATAATATATATTTATTTGATGTTTTTGTATATATCCTCCACAAAAAATTAACTTTTTAAATGATGAAATTTACTCATAAGTATAATAATTACCATGTACACAGTATTGGCTGTTCGGAGCTCAATCCCTGGCAAATTGTGCAGCCATACAGGAAATCCTCTAAATAAGGAAAAAAAAGTTTTTTTTTTTAAAAAAAAAAAACAAGAATTGCATGCACGAGAAAACATAATAAAATTGATAGTGATGGTAAGAATTTTAGGAGAGAAGGAGAAAAATAAAATATTAATTTACCCATAGTTCCATTCGGCACAAACATAAGGTCCTATCCGAAGAACAGAATATAGTCCTTCGTCTTGAATAGTTTTCAGAAACCTTATAAGATCAAAATTGCCAGTAAAATCATATTGACGGCGTAACGGCTCATGGACATTCCAGAAAACATAAGTCTCAATAGCATCTACCCCACCTTCCTTTGCTTTCCTTATCAAATCGGGCCACATCTGAATACATTTCCAACAAAAACCACATTAATTTTTCTAAAATTCAATACAACTTGAGTACAGTATCTCATCTCCTACCACCGTTAAGAAGCTTTATATCTAAAGAAACAAGATGATATTAAAAATATCGATTATGGGTTCACCTCGCTTGTGCTTCTTGGATAGTGAATAGAACCAGAGATAAGAACTTTACGTTCACCATCAATGGTGATGGCCCTCCCATCATGAGAGACTTCAACAGCATAGGTGTAGGTAGCGAGACTGAAAATCAGTAGTAAACAAAGAAAACACTTCGAAGAACCCATGGTTGTTCTTTAGACCTAACAAAGCATAGGGAACTAAATATTCACCTTCCTCAATCTATATATATAATGCACGAGAACGTAAAACACGGAGTTATGATCTAACCGAAACTCAATCTGATAAAATTTTAAAATTAGATAAGGCTATCAACGTCTATCTATCTATATATATAATGCATGTAAATATAAAACATGGAGTTATGATCAATCAGAAACTCAAATTTCTCGTTCTCTCACCGGGTTAAATTTTAAAATTGGATAAGATGATCAACCCGGCCCTAGGAATAGGCCATTAAGGACGCTGCCTAGGACCCCAATTTAATACATGTATTTAATGCTTAAAAAAAAAATTAAGGTAATTTTACATACGAAAGTGCGAACTTAATAAAAAATCGATACGAAAATAACAAAATTTTGGTGTGTTTGTTAACTCAAATTTAATACTTAAAATAAATGTATTTAGCACTTATTAATTAAACTCGTTTGATAATCAAAATTTAAACTCTCTTAATATGTTAAGTGCTCCTTAAAAATAAGTTATAATATTAAGTATGAGATCCCTTACTTAATTATCTTTAATAATATTTATAATATGACAATTATATTCCGAAATATTTTACAATCCTATTAAAATTTTAATTAGCCTTATCTCCAAAACTCATAACTTATATATTCTCCTTGTTGATCTTTTTTTTTTTTCTTTCCCTGGTCTTTTGTAACAAAAATATAAATACATAATTATAATTACACACACAAACGCACGCACTGCATTCTCACAATTATATACAAACATATGTACATAGTTACACACATGGACTGCACACACACACATGTTGTTAATGAAATTTAATTTATTATATTTTTTTAATATTATTTGATTATTTACTAGTTATTGTTCTTTTTTTTATTAGATGTTATTTTTCACTTATTATGTTATTCAATTTGTTATTGTTCACTTATTGTGTTATTCATATGTTATTTATTTATTTTGATCAAATATTTGTTAAATATAGACTACAATATAATAATAGTGATTATAATTTATATTATGACATACTTTATAAATATTTTCAAATTAAATAATAGAAAGATAAACCTGAAAATTAATTTATTTTCAGACGTCAACTCTGTGTAACTATCAAAAAGTTTAGTTCAATTCAGTACTTAAATTTTAGCGGATATCAAACAGTCCACAAATTCAGGATTCAGCTTTCAACTTTCAGACTTCAATTTTTAGTTTTATCAAATGCCACCTTAGATTTAAACTTAGATACATGTGATTAACAAATGAATTTGATATGTCTCTCAAATAAATAGGTCAATATAAATCTGATTAAACATGAAATAAATTTGCTTTAATACAACTTATATATAATACAAATTCGACTATGCAAGATTATAAATGAAATGGGTATAAATTGTTGTTTTCTTTATCTTTATATTCTATATCTATAATAGTGCATCTACAATGAATGAGAAAACTCCATCCTGGTGGTTTTAAGTTTTAACCGTAGCTAATCTTTTGTTTATGATAAGGATGACAGTTTCGTATTAGCAAATGGAACTCTCATTTTGAAAATACAAAATACCATGCACGTCTCTATCCCCATTATTCAGTTTCACACCTATCTATATCCCAGGATAGATATATCAAAAAAAAAAAAAATCATTAAAGTTTGGACTTGCTGTGTTTGAATTAGAATTAGAATTAGCATTAGCATTTTAAGCTTCAATATTGTTGACAAATTAATGGCACTTTAATTTACATTTTAATTAATTCAAGCTTTTTTCTTATCTTATTAATAATTAATTTAACATATCATTGGTCCAGTATTGATCTCTAATATTACAAGCCTATGAGAGTGAATATAGCATAGCGTATTGGCCTGGGAACGATAACTGTGATGAATTTGCTTGTTATGGATTTTATGAAAAAAAAATATTTTATTGCTATGTTAGTTTGAGGATATTACGTTTTATTAATTTTGATTTCTGATAGAGTGATATTTTAAACTATGAACGGTTCTCACCATATTTATTTATTTATTTATTTATTTTTAAAATGGTATAATAATAATATTATTCTTCAGAACATCTTCATAGTTAACACTTTCCCGTGCATATTTTGGAACTGGACTATTGTATGTTGGACAACTAAACTAAACTAGACTATCCCATATGCGCAACATGGATGGACAAATGCCATTGTCTATGCATCGGACGGACGGACGGACGGACTACTGCTGGTTTTCATATGACTCAACTAAACCAATGTATTTTTATTACCTTTGATTTTTCAGTTTTTATGTAAATATTAAAAATATGAGTTATCTCAACATAACATATAATATTTTACTTTGGTCCTATCCCGTCTTCTTTAGTATAACTTCTTTAATTTTTAGACCCCTTGAAGAAGGGCCGGTCCAACAGTATTTTTGAAAAAGCTTCAACTTTAGATCACATTTTTAAGGAAGATCCTAAATTTTTAAATACCGTCCATATAAAATAATTAAATTTATAAATCCCACACAAAAAGGTCTTACAAAAAATATAAGCCCAATCAAAAACAATTATGTTCAATCATATAGGCCATAGTCCATATTAAATATTTAAAAAATTAAAAAAAAAATTAAAAAGTGAAATTATTACTTTAATCATTCATATTCTCTCTCTCTCTCTCTCTCTCTCTGGGTATAAACCAAAACTAAATGGGAGCCAACTCTCTTTCACTCTCTCTCTCTCACACAGTAAAGCCAATTTCCAAGTCTCCATTGCAACATCTGAACATCGTCGACTTCTGGCTTTCTCTTTCTCTCTGTGCCCGTGGAAGTGGTACAGTGGATACACTGATATAGCAACAAAACAAACAAGTTACCTTCTATTGTTTCATAATTTAATATTTTTTTGTGTTTTAAATTCAAGGTTGTGTTATATATTTTAACTATACTATAGATTGTCTTATTGTGTTTGTTAGAATTTAACAAAAATTTAAATGAAAATTTTGAAAATGAACAAGTATATAATGAAATAAAATAAAAAATATAGAAAAAGAAAATAATGAACTAAAAGATAATAAAATAGAAGATAATGAATAAAAAAAATATTGAAATAGAAAATATTAAAATAAAAGATAATAAAGTAGAAGCTAATGAAATAGAAAATAGTGAAATAAAAGAAAATAATGAAATAAAAAACAATCAAATTCTTAATGAAACAAGTGATTATAGTTATATAAATATTTATGATTCAAGTCAATGAAAAAATATTAATACAAATTTAAGAGATTTATTAGTAGAAAAATAGTCTAATTAGATATAATAAATTAGATTTTTCTCGGGATGAACTCTCTAGGCATTTTTTCACTACACATTACATTCGCAAATTAACAAATGGGAAAACACTTGATAGAAGATGGCTATAATATTCAAAAGATTTGGATAGATGTACAAGTAAACTAGCTAATGAAAGAACAAAAAATTGGAGAAATATTGGTGTTAAGCTTAAAAATTATGAAATAACTAATGATCGTATAACTAATATGAATACTTGAATTGAATTAAAAACAATATTACAACTAAATAATACAATTGATAAAAGTATCCAAAAATAAATTACTTAATATCGACTATGTTATAAAAAAAATTAACTGGATTAACAATACTATCGATTGAAAAAGATATGATACTAAAACTTGAATATAAAAACTTAATTAGTATTTTGTAACTCAAAAAATAAGAAAAATTGATTTTAAATAAAAAATATTAATACTAAACAAAAAATACCTCATTTAGAGGTATCGTTTTAGACCCCAAATTATCTTTAATTGTCCCTACTTTGAAAGAATATTTTATATGATCTTAAAAAGAGTTTCTTATTTAAACTTTTTTTAAGGAACATTCTAGAATACAGGAGAAGTATAAGTGAGACTTAAAATGTTCTTATACATATTAAAAAACTAGATATATGCACAAAAAATTCTAGAGATGCCATAAATTTATAATGTTTAATAATATCATAGTTATGGTAAGACGAAAGAACTATAAGTAGATGAAAGTTTTCATTCATTTGTAAGAACCAAGCAACCAAGAGACAAATAATCAAGTCTTAACTTAAATTTAAGGCCTTATCCGTCTATGTCGAAGTTTTTACTCAATTATTTTTTTGTATAACACACAACAAATATACACATAAAATAGTTAAAAAAATAAAATGTATTTGAGTAATTTACTATTCAAAATCCTACTACCATTCATCATTTGAAAAATTATATTATTATATTATTAAATTTCAATATTTTTCTCAATACTTTTAACTGATAGCAGATTTTATTATATTTTTTTTTATAAAATTAACTTCAATTAATGAAATTATATACGAAAAACTAGAATTCAAAAGCTAAATTTTATTTTGTATCTCAAAAAATAAGAAAAATGTTTTTAAATAATATTATTAATATTTGAATAATTATTTTATTATATTTATATTACTATATTGTATTGTGTTTATTTTTCTTAGCAAGCAAATTAGATCAAATCACAATTGGATGGAATTTAGATATCCAAATTTAAATTTGTAAAATGCGATATAATGAGTTTGAACTTCAAAAATTGACCAAAATATTAATTTATATTTAATTAATCTTGAATTGAATTCATATCAAACATGATTCATTCCCGGATGTGGTGATCCGTTGATAAGCCATCCTAAATTCAAGCCCTTCCCCCGATTACTCGGGCTAACTGGGAGCTTAACCCTTGGACTCCAACACTCCCATCATGATCACTATGGCAATCGATTGAGTCTTATTAAATATTAGTCAATTTTAACTCGAGCCGTTAAGTTTATCATGCAAGAGATTCTGACCCTAACCTAACATATTTATCATTGTCATATTGTGAAATTCAAAATGACCCTTGCATTCCTGGTGGTACATAATAACGGAAAGAGTAAGCCTAGAATATTGTCAACAATAATATTCATACCGCATTACACTAGGATCCGTTCAAGTTAAAGTTGCGGTTCTACCCCCACAGAGAAACTGTAATCGGGATAGGGAATGACTTCAGACAATTCAGTATTCCCAACTGAAAATACATGCGACATAAACCATACAACCACAGGTACTTATGGGACACATCAATCCACGCCCAAAATAAAAGAAAAACCTAAATTCATGACTGCCAAGCGATAACAGATATTTCCATACAATATTACTAGTAGTACATAGGTGGCTGGCTTGTAGCAATGCCTGGAAACCCACCATCGTAGATTGCCTGACTAGCAGCACCAATTCGCTGACCCTGTGGATGCATCAGGGCTTGTGCACCACCCATCCTACTCAATGCCAGCTGGCGTTCATAGGCTGCAAAGTCGGTCACTGAAAGACCTAGCATATGAGTAGCAGCTGGAGGAGGTAGAGGAGTCGAGCTGGTTCCTGGTGGAGTGGGCTTGCTACCCCATGAGCACTGGAATAAAAAATTATTGAACAAGAAGAGTCTGTTAAAAGGACATCACCGAGCTCATTTGAACAACTCAATGCTAGAACTAAGTCCACATACAGCAAGAAGAATTGAAAACCGCATGTATACACCATGGCCATTTTGTCCCCCTTCCATCCCTTCGTAAGTTGAATCCATTGCATTGCACTTTCAAAATGAATATCCTTTACCAAACAACTGTTGACTGGCAAGCCACAATAGTGGATTATTTGACAATTCCAGTCCATATACTTCACTTCGCAAATACAAATTGCATGCTAAGGCCAGTTAAATGGAAGGGATGGGAGGAATGTCACTAAACTAAAGGAAATAGATAATGCAAGCTTTCAACCTTCCTTAACAAGGATGTACAGGGTTAATCAATTAGTCCCTGAATAGCACCAATACAGTTGAAGGGTGAGGACCCAAAATTTAAAGCAGACCATGATGTGCCAGTCATCATGTCCATAAATATTGTCTAACAATGCATGGATACTGAATAGTTCCCATTCTTTTTATGCTCTATATACTGGGAAAGGGATACAAGTGAGGATCAGATTCCTAACTTTGAAGACGACATATTATTTATTGGTAACTTGCAGCAATTTGAACTACCAATTTAAGTAAACAGCTACAATTTATAATCAAGTATACAACAAAAGAGATGAAACCGAAACTAGCACAAATTTGTGGAGCACCAACACTACAGATGCATTATCCATAGACAAACTAAATGCACCAATGCACATAGCCAAACTGCATGGCCCAACCAATTGCATAGATGGCTTGAAAAGATTACATTATTAACTGTCAAAACTGTAGCTCCAAACGAAATAGAGGAAGATATGAAATACGTATCAATGCAGACCATCCACAATGTCGTTAATGAGAAGCTTAAGTCACACAAGATTACCTTAATTGGTTTGCCAAAGAGAATCCGTGCATTTCCCATCTGAATAGCCCGAGCTGCCTCGGCATGGGTGCTGAATCTTACAAAGCCAAACCCTTTATCACGCTGTATCCGGACATCTTCAATGACTCCAACACCAAGAGCATGGAAATGGCGGTGGAGATCAACCGAAGTAACCTGCAATGTGTTTTTTCATGAGAAACAAGGGCATGATCAGGGTGTCACTGGATTCAGGGCCTGATCAAAGATTCCACATACTTCTTATCGATCTGAGAGCAAGAAAAAAAAGGGGGGGGGGGGGGGGGGNCAATTGCATAGATGGCTTGAAAAGATTACATTATTAACTGTCAAAACTGTAGCTCCAAACGAAATAGAGGAAGATATGAAATACGTATCAATGCAGACCATCCACAATGTCGTTAATGAGAAGCTTAAGTCACACAAGATTACCTTAATTGGTTTGCCAAAGAGAATCCGTGCATTTCCCATCTGAATAGCCCGAGCTGCCTCGGCATGGGTGCTGAATCTTACAAAGCCAAACCCTTTATCACGCTGTATCCGGACATCTTCAATGACTCCAACACCAAGAGCATGGAAATGGCGGTGGAGATCAACCGAAGTAACCTGCAATGTGTTTTTTCATGAGAAACAAGGGCATGATCAGGGTGTCACTGGATTCAGGGCCTGATCAAAGATTCCACATACTTCTTATCGATCTGAGAGCAAGAAAAAAAAGGGGGGGGGGGGGTGTGCAAAAGAAACTAATGACTTTACTTCCTCAATTAAGAAAGAAAGAGGGCCAAAAATCCTACTTGTTCTTCAGGTTACACTGGAAATGCCATGAGCACTAATATGGGAAATGGAAATCTAAAAAAGTATTGTATGGAAGGTTGCCAAAAGCACAATTTGAAGACAAAGTCAAGTGATCCCACTCACTGTGTGGATCCACATGACACACGTGGGTATAACTACTAGGTATTAACTCCTAAAATACAAAAACTAATCTGGTGGTCACCACTCACTGTGTCCCACAACAGGGAGGGGACACCAAGATGACTATCCATCATATACAACCAACCAATGAAACAGAACCAGATACATTAGCGGAGGTTTGGAAATGCGGTAAGTGCTCACCTCTGGAGCAAGATTGCCAACATAAACAGTTGTATACTGAGGATTGTTCTCTGGGCCATCATCATTGGTCTTTTCTTGACCATCTTCTGCACAAGGATTACCAGGGGTGTAAGCTTTAAGGTGAAAAGGATATAAATGTCTGAAGATCAAATTTGAAGTAACCCTGTCACAGAGTAATAAGTTGTACACTTTCTTAAGTTTTCTTTATTTTTCTTCATAAAATATTGACCTTTTATCATTAAGCATGGAAGTATGGATATAAGATTAGACATGACTTGTATAAAACTAGGAGTGCATCACCATGCCCAAACATTTCAAATGCACCTCAACGCATTTATATACTTATGGTCACAATTTTGTAAAACCACAAAGAAAAACAATACAACTCCAACTTAATATTTCAAAACAATTTAGTCCCAACCAAACAAGAAACCAGAAAGGAATGAAAAAGAAAGAATGATCACTAGTAAGTTCAAGTTAAAATATTTCCAGACTTCACATATACTGCTAGATTCAGCCATCATAGGTTGGAAGTTCAATTTCATTATAGATCTGACCTGATGTTCCATTTGTTAGTTCCAAAATACTTGTGGAATCTGAATTCTGCTTGTCATCATTAATGCCAGCCCCCTTTGTCGCCCAGTTGCATCGAATTTGTCTGCTTCCAAGCCACTTTCCTATATAGACAAATAAAATATCAGTGGACTTGAGGAACCAAAAAAATTAGAAAGAGTAAATAGAAGAAGTGAAAAAAATAATGTCATGAGAAAGTGAAATGGCAACTCCATAATTTTATGAAGCTCGGTGGCAGTGAAGCCAACTTAGAAGTCGTCACCCAGGGATACCCCCAACAAACAAGAGGGAAAAAATAGCACCAGTAATGATTTCACAATTTCAGTAATTATTTCACAATTAGTAGGTATATATTATATAATCTGCAATCCATACAAAATGATTCTCTCAACCCTCGTGTTCCTCGCACACTCTCAAACCTTTCATGAACCACTCTGCACTAGACCGCCCTTTTTAATATATAAAGCTTTTAAATGTTATTCAGTCATTTAATGAATTATACTTGAATCGAATGGATACATTTTCAGCATGTTTTTGAATGCCCCAAGAGAGAGAGAAAAAAAAAAGGGGGGGGGGGGGGGGGGGGGGGAAGAGAGAACAACAGTGGTAGTCCTTTTGCCTCCTTTACAGAGCTAAGTAAGAAAGAGTTACAGACAGTAGCACTTCTAATAAACTGTTGGAAATAAAACAGAATCTCAATTAAGCAAGAAACAAAATTAGAACAAAAATACAATGAAACAACGAAACTTTCCTCACCATTCAAATCATTTATTGCACTCTGGGCCTCCTGGGCAAAGAAAACATGAAGATAACAGAATCATAATGTGAAAAAGGGCCAATAAAAGGAGAATATACATGTACTAATCAGAAAGAGGAAGGAAATCATCAAAAGTTAGGTAGGATAAGACCAATTCAGTACCTGTTGATTTCGAAAAGAAACAAATCCAAAGCCCCTTGAACGACCAGTCTTTTGATCCCACATAACCCTTGCATCTCTGCAACCAAAAGTGCATAGCTCAAGTTTAGAGTCTTCCCAGCAATAATTTACATCAAAAGGTACAAGTACGACAAAAAGCGAACCAGGAAATGGGGCTTACGAGCAACTAGGATACACGGAAAAGCAAGCAAACAATGTGGCATCTGTAACCTCGGGACTAAGATCACCAACAAAAATGTTGAAGTGACCTAAAAGAGAAGAAGAACACAGCATGAGCTACCAACAAATCAATGAAAGCATCACTGGATAAATTTTTCGGGCGGACGAAATGAGACAAACATGTGCAAATACGAATAGACCTGATGTATCCTCTCTTTGAGAACTGGCATATGCCCAGTTAACTTTAATAGGTTGGCCAAACCTGCAAACAACAGTTTTAGATATACGGCCAACCAATATGTCAAACAACTCAAAAGATTTCCACTTACAGATGCCTTCCATTCAGAGAGACGATCGAAAGGGCAGCAGATCTGCGATCAAAGTAGTCCACAAAACCATAGGAAGACTGCATATCAGGAAACAAAACACCTCACTGTCAAAGCGATAAGATGCCATTTCATTTTTTCCTTCCTCCCAACCCACTTTGCTAGTCCGATTTTCCCTTTTTAGATGTCTTCACATTTTAAACTAATGCACAAGCCTTTTCAATTTTTTTGTGCAGTTCAAGTAGCCGATAAAAGTAGCAGCTTGAATTAGGTGAGTTAATATTTTCCAACCACAGGTTTGGAAAGAGAAAGCTGACCAGCCCCTTAAAATTTCACGTTGCACTCAGCTTAGCGTAAAAAATAAAATATATTTAAAGCCAACCAAACTGCAGCCCAACTTTTAGATGCCCACCATAGTTGGGTTTTGCAGAATTAATGTGCAATTTTTTTAGTTTCCAGACTTGACCTTGATTGCTGATTTATTTCATACTTTTATGCATGGAGAATGGGAGAATGGGAGAGGACAGAGTTCCCATATACTACACGTGTGTGAAAAGTTCGAATTTCTAAAATAGACTAACAATATGGGAAGGACAGAGTATATAAACATAAAGTAACTTATCATTAGAGTCTAAAACGGATCACATGCCACAATCATTACTTCTCCAACACAAGAAATAATATGGAAACTTCTCCATAGTCTTCAGTTGATAGAGTTGGATGAGCTTTTCTAACGGCATCAGTAGATGCAGTGGAAGACAAAGTTGGGAAACTAGCATAAAACAGACCTTCTCTTTTCGAATGAGTTTGCATCCCTCGAGGGGACCTGTACTCGAAAAAATCTCTTGAAGAAGCAGTTCCGTAACCTGTGGGTGGATGTTTCCGACGTACCTGCATTATAAACGGAGTACAAAATCACCCAGTGATCATGATAATAATTGCATTTTGACTTGGAAGCTTGGCACATAATAATCTATAGAGGAAACATGCATCGCACATCATACATAGACCCGTGACAAAGACAATATAAGAATGCAAATCTACAATATGGAGGAATTTGGAAAACAAGAATTTTCTATTTGTCTATAGGCATAAAGTTTGATGCTTGCAGATATCCAATGGCATGAAGATAGATAATGGTACAGGAAAATCCAAAGAATATTGATCTAGACAGCATCTATATTCTCTATCAGAGACGTTGCCCTCACATGAAAGAAAGAACAAAATAAAAGAGAAAAAAGAAAACAAAATGTATGTAAGTCACTCACACGCTGCGGCATGTACTTGAATCAAATCCAGGAGGAAGATTTCCACTCAAGATAGGCTCTATCTGCAAATTTAAAATGAAAAGAAAAAAAGTAAAGAAAAAAAAATTCCCAACATAAAATATCTACACCCACTATAAAATTTGGAAGTCACAGATCAAATATGTTACAAAGGAGGGGGACCCCTCACTTGATCTTGAACGCTGCATCTAAGTACCTAACCTATTAAAGTAACACAATAAGAAGCCCAATCTCTCGTTTCCCTTTATAAAACAAACTTCCAGGATGATGGATACATGTAGGCCATATTTTTTAATCTCTTATTTTCTCACTATGTTGTTTGTTTCCTGTTTACCAGCAGCAAGTTGTGCATGAAATGCGGGAAAATGAGGGGCAACAATAGTGCACAAGTTCTCATCCAGGTAGTTAAACGAACCAAACCAGCCATCAAAAGTTGGAAGGGAACACTTGAACACAGTATGCAAAACAAGCCCACCATTTTATGATAATTACGCCTAAAAACAATGCCTGCCCATCCTAAATGCCCATACAATTACCAAGCAATCATTCTGAAAAGTGGAAAGCAACATTTTTGTAAAATTCTTCGGTCTCTAATTAAGGTGTTTAACGGCCAAAAAAAAAAAACCAAAAATAATGCAAAACCAGCAAGCCGAAAAGGGATTCAATTCCTTAACATAGAAAGGAAAACCTCAAATGGAGCCTTTAATTTGAATACCAGAACTCCTTAAAACAACATTCACGCAGGTACACACATGCATGCTCAGAAACACTCCAATAATACAAAAGGAGGCAATTGTGTTTCATTTATCACCTATAAAATGAAGTACTTATAAGGACCAGCAACACATTCTTGGAACCATATTTACCCAGAACGACAAAGCCAGATTGCGCATGAATAAAAGGAAAAGATAAATGAGTATTCATTCAAAGTTTGATGTGTCTAAGAAGCTTAAAGCTTGATACAACAAAGCCCAATCCAATAGCTGTAGCCAGCTCAGTTTAGCAGATAGTCCTGTTTTCTCAGATCACAGATTAAGAACGATCAAATTTTAATTTCAATTTCTTCTTTTCCCCCACATTTTTCGCGCATCGAAGAATAAAATAAAGAAAGGAAACTAAATAAATAAAAAAGAAGCAAAAACATAAAGGAAAAATGGAAGAAATTGAAGGAAGACCTGAGGAGCAGCTAAGAGACCAGGGTGGTAGAGAGATTGCTGCATCAATGCTTGTTGCTGCTTCAGCCTCTGCTGCTGCATCTTTTTCTAATTAATATTTTCCGATAATAAAATAAAAATACAGGCAAATAGGGAGAGAGAGAGAGAGTTTCTAGGGTTTTAATTGGAGGAGGTAGGAAGAGGAAAGAAGAAAAATAAAGAAAAAAGAAAAAAAAACCCTCGACCGAGAGGGGACGGTCGAAAAGATGATGTGTTCCTCGCTTGCTCTCATGTTAGGAATGAAGACATTTTTTATCTGCTACACCCGTTTTATTTTTTGAGAACACGTACAGCCGTTAACAACCGTCAGATTTCCTCAATTTGTTTGATCAACTTTGATTTCTGCAACATCTTATGAGATTGGGTATTTTACTTGTTCAGTTATTGATTCAATTGGCATTGAAATTGACATAAAAAAAATATTTTGTCTATGAAGAAGGATTCTCCAAATACAAGATGATAAAAAATATAAAATATTTCATAGAATCCATTTCGGGATTAAATCTCGTAGTGACAAAACCGAACTTATTCTGTATTACCCACCACACTGTTTAATTTTACCATTACTATTACTTACCAAAAGATAGTTTTATTGTCAGTCAACTCCTTGTGATTACTTTTTTTTTTTTTTAAATTGAGTTGGTATTTTCATTTTTTTTTATATTTCACCATCTTTCTTGAATGTGAATTTCTGAGGGTTTTTTGGTGATCGGTGAGATCTAGTTTTTTTTTTTTTTTTGACTTAAAAAAAAAAAAGAAAAATGCAATTTTAAAAGATGATTGAAAAAAAGATCCAGTTTGATTTGATGCAATTTGAAAAGATGATTAAATGAAGGAAACATAACTAAGTATGAATGGCCCAAAAAAATTCTTAATGAGGCCCAACTCATTAAGAATTCAAGGCATGGGCCTTTGCTGGGGCTTCTACAACCACACTTCGCTAACTAAGTATATGAGAAATGTAGAACAATAGACGAGTGAAGCACCCCAACTCATTAATACTTCCATAGTTAGTAAGAAAAATGACAAATAAGAAATCATCACGTATGATTGTTACTATTACACAATGGCCATTAAAATTTCAGCATTCTAAAACTCTCTGCTAGTCTAGTTTGTGTGTTTATATCTCAGTGTTGTTTTTGAAGATTCTATCACGAAAAAAATTGGGAGACAAGCAATCACATTTAATGACAAGTAAAAATTGTTCATAGTGTTTTGTAGCGCCATTAACGTTCTCAAGAATGGGAAGTCCCAAAAATAAGTTTAATGCACATGTTTAAAACTAGACTAGCAAATTCTTCATGTTGGGTTTGGGTCAAATTCTATCTTTCACCCATTGCTGGTTAACTTCTTATCCAGGGTCAAAAATTACTATTATTTTTCTTACATGTTTTTTGATTTAGAACCGATGCCCTTCCTATTTAAGTATTATACCATATATTATTTTAAGCACTTACACAATGTTCTTTTAGAGAAAATAATGAAAATAAAATTCACAGCATATTTTAGACTTGTGAAGCACACTCTTTCTTAATTTAGATAATAAAAATAACTATTTTTTTTAGTACATAACTAGACGAGGGTTACATGCATAATTTTATACGTCAAATAAATAAGGTGTTTCTATCATGACCAACAACGAGAATCCTTTAAGTCTACTCAACACAGTTTTTTATTTTTTCTTCTCCCCTTGGAGTTCTCCTTTTCTTTTTATTTAGGATAAATTATATTTACGTCCCCTAACATCTGACTAAATAACACAAAACCCCCTGACATTTATAAAATAACATGACGACCCGTTATCGGCTTCGATAGGTGATCGGCATTAAGAGAAGTGATAAAATGATTTTTTTAACACTTTAATTTAATTAAAATAAGTACATCTTTACTAATAAGATAGGACTCATTTTGAATCTTTTTCTACTTTAAAATTTAATTTATTTGGAAAAGCATTATTACTAATAAGATAGGACTCATTTTGAATCTTTTTCTACTTTAAAATTTAATTTATTTGGAAAAGCATAAGAACGGCTCAGATTAAATCTACTTTTAATTCAAAGGCCCACATTTTCATCTCATTTCTTCCATTTCAATCCAATGGCTTGCAATGCATCTCAACCCAAAAAAAAAATCCCGCCCATTTTAAACCCAAACACACGCCTACAGTTACTCTGCCTCAAATACTCTCTGCCTCAAATCAAACCCATTCCCCTACACACCCAAATCAAACCCACCCCTACAGCTACACTCTGTCTCCCGCCATGCCTCACCCATTTCCCTACATACCCATTTCCTCTGCCATGCCTCACCCCAGACAGCAACCCAGACCCCTTACCCCTCTACCCACACCCTTCTCACAACGGCTCAGCAGCAGCGCACAGTGGCGATCAACACAGCAGCGGCACACAGTGGCGATCAACATAGCAGCGACACCAACGGCGTTCAACACAGCGGCACACAGCGGCTCACCAAGCTCAGNGATTGAAAAAAAGATCCAGTTTGATTTGATGCAATTTGAAAAGATGATTAAATGAAGGAAACATAACTAAGTATGAATGGCCCAAAAAAATTCTTAATGAGGCCCAACTCATTAAGAATTCAAGGCATGGGCCTTTGCTGGGGCTTCTACAACCACACTTCGCTAACTAAGTATATGAGAAATGTAGAACAATAGACGAGTGAAGCACCCCAACTCATTAATACTTCCATAGTTAGTAAGAAAAATGACAAATAAGAAATCATCACGTATGATTGTTACTATTACACAATGGCCATTAAAATTTCAGCATTCTAAAACTCTCTGCTAGTCTAGTTTGTGTGTTTATATCTCAGTGTTGTTTTTGAAGATTCTATCACGAAAAAAATTGGGAGACAAGCAATCACATTTAATGACAAGTAAAAATTGTTCATAGTGTTTTGTAGCGCCATTAACGTTCTCAAGAATGGGAAGTCCCAAAAATAAGTTTAATGCACATGTTTAAAACTAGACTAGCAAATTCTTCATGTTGGGTTTGGGTCAAATTCTATCTTTCACCCATTGCTGGTTAACTTCTTATCCAGGGTCAAAAATTACTATTATTTTTCTTACATGTTTTTTGATTTAGAACCGATGCCCTTCCTATTTAAGTATTATACCATATATTATTTTAAGCACTTACACAATGTTCTTTTAGAGAAAATAATGAAAATAAAATTCACAGCATATTTTAGACTTGTGAAGCACACTCTTTCTTAATTTAGATAATAAAAATAACTATTTTTTTTAGTACATAACTAGACGAGGGTTACATGCATAATTTTATACGTCAAATAAATAAGGTGTTTCTATCATGACCAACAACGAGAATCCTTTAAGTCTACTCAACACAGTTTTTTATTTTTTCTTCTCCCCTTGGAGTTCTCCTTTTCTTTTTATTTAGGATAAATTATATTTACGTCCCCTAACATCTGACTAAATAACACAAAACCCCCTGACATTTATAAAATAACATGACGACCCGTTATCGGCTTCGATAGGTGATCGGCATTAAGAGAAGTGATAAAATGATTTTTTTAACACTTTAATTTAATTAAAATAAGTACATCTTTACTAATAAGATAGGACTCATTTTGAATCTTTTTCTACTTTAAAATTTAATTTATTTGGAAAAGCATTATTACTAATAAGATAGGACTCATTTTGAATCTTTTTCTACTTTAAAATTTAATTTATTTGGAAAAGCATAAGAACGGCTCAGATTAAATCTACTTTTAATTCAAAGGCCCACATTTTCATCTCATTTCTTCCATTTCAATCCAATGGCTTGCAATGCATCTCAACCCAAAAAAAAAATCCCGCCCATTTTAAACCCAAACACACGCCTACAGTTACTCTGCCTCAAATACTCTCTGCCTCAAATCAAACCCATTCCCCTACACACCCAAATCAAACCCACCCCTACAGCTACACTCTGTCTCCCGCCATGCCTCACCCATTTCCCTACATACCCATTTCCTCTGCCATGCCTCACCCCAGACAGCAACCCAGACCCCTTACCCCTCTACCCACACCCTTCTCACAACGGCTCAGCAGCAGCGACACCGGCTCAGCAGCGGCACACAGTGGCGATCAACACAGCAGCGACACCAACGGCGTTCAACACAGCGGCACACAGCGGCTCACCAAGCTCAGCCCAGGTACCTCCCTCTCCCCCTTTCACGACCTGAAGTGGCCTGCCCAGGTATACCCACCTCTCTCTCTATCTCTCTCTCCCTCTCCCTCTTTCACGACCCACAACAAATTAAACATACCCACCTCTCTCTCTAGCTGAAGTCGAAAATGATCATTTCTGCTAAAAGATAGCGTCATACAAAACAAAATTCTTAGATTGGAAAACAAAATCAATATTTAGTCCCCATCAATAACCATTTTGATTGCAGAAAGCTACAGAAACCGAATTGAGTTTTTGCATTTTCTAGAAAGGAGAAAAGAGGCATCCAGTATAGGAAAGACCTTGACCTCAGAAGGAAACAAAACTCAGGGGTCCCAACCATAATTTCTAAACTTCAACACATTATAAGCTAAATCAAAGTGTAAATCAATTAAAATTTAGTGAACTAATCAATTAAAATTCAACACATTATACCCAAAAAAAAAATAGGCAGAGTACACAAAATTTCTCTCGATCATTCCAACAAACAATTGGTGTGGGTGGGTCTGTTTGTGATGTGTGTGTGGGTGAGTGGGTGAGTGGGTGTGGGTGTTTGTTTCTGGGTGAGTGGGTGAGTGGGTGTGAGTGTGTGTGATGTGGGTGCGTGTATACTGGGTCTGTGTTGGGTGTGTGTGCTGGGTTTGTTTGTGTGTGTGCGATTTGTGTGTGGGTGGTGAGTATGTATGTGTGTATTGTGCGCTGTGGGTGTGCGTGTGCAATGTGATTGTGTGTGAGCGAGAGAAGTGTTGGGTGATGTTGAGTAGAAGAGGGCAGAGAAGATATGGGGGTAGGATGGGGGTTAGTGTGTGCTTGTGTGTGTGTGTGAGAAAGAGAGAGAGAC